>PVJH01035301.1:0-19873 GCA_004026705.1 Nesogale talazaci
GTATTTTATGCTTACTTTATGAGAAGTGAAAATGTTTTCATGTAGTTTTGTGTGTGTCCTAAGTAGAAAATTATCTCATTGAATTTTCTCTCTCCCTTTCATTTCTTCTTTTTTCCCCTCAGCCACACCCCTTAGAATGCCTTTCCATCAGCATAAGCCTTACAACAGTCAATAATCTGTCCTGCAGTTCTATGTGCTATATGATAAATGTGATAACAGGCCTGAATTCCTTCCAGCCCTCCTTGGCTCGAGATCACAAGAAACTTTCCTGTGTGTTGGGGAAGGGAGAGAATAGACTTTCAAAGACTAGAATTACCACTTAACAGATACACAGGAGCCAAACCCACAGACTCTTGAAAAGAGATAAGGGATGATGATTTGTGTGATGTCTTCCACCTTCCAGTTTCATGAAGAGTCACTTCCCCTTCTCTGACACACTCTCTGGACTGCAACCGTGTTTATACAGCCTGCTTTGAAGTTTTCTGGTTTAGGCATCTCTTACTCTTTTATCTGAGTGCAGCTTCATCACCGTTCATTAAAACACCATCAGTGCACTCTGATGTTTGAATTGTAAGTTAAACAGACTACTTGGGGGACTGTGCAATCAACCAGCAGGAAAAGAAGCATCACCAAAGCAAACATCATTTCTTGACAGCCTACAATTACAAAAAGGCACCTGGGATAAAAATGTTCTGTTTTTAACCAGAACTTTAAACACTACCTTAAAAGATAAGGGTAGGGAAAGAAACAACATAAGTGCTACAGTGTGACATATTAAAAGTTTCTAATGAAAATGAAACAGATAAAAATTGTTTCAATTGTGGTTCTATTTTCTGTTTGCTGATCTAAACTTCTCTACTCTAAGAAGTGAATGTATGTGCATGTATGTATATGATGTGTGTAAATGTGTCTTATAGTTAACTATGTGAGTGCTAAAAATTAGTGGTTTGTTTTCCCAGGTCTTTAAGTTACAGACATTTTTTATCATTCATCTTAGTAGGAAATAATTAAATTTTCTTTCTCTTACAGGTGTTCAGCCTGCTTGTGTGTTTAGTTTGTTGCAAAATGTTTATGAAAAAATTTTGTTATCTTTCTTTACATTTTACATGCACTTTGAGCTTTCTCTTTTTTAAAATTTAATAAATAACTTTATTGAAGGCTCTTACAGCTATTATAACAATCCATACATCAAGTGTGTCAAGTGCATTGGTACACATGTTGCCATCATCCTTTTCAAAACATTTTCTTTCTACTTGAGCTCTTGGTATCAGCTCCTCATTTTTTTTCTCCCTCTTCCACCACCCACCCTCATGAACCCTTGATAAATTGTAAATTATTATTATTTTCATATCTTTCACCATCCACTGTCTCCCTTTACCCATGCTTCTGTTATACTTGAGCTCTTGGTATCAGCTCTTCATTTTTTTCTCTCTTTTCCACCACCCACCCTCGTGAACCCTCGATAAATTATAAATTATTATTATTTTCATAGTTTTCACCATCCACTATCTCCCTTTACCCATGCTTCTGTTACTTGTCACTCTGGGGGTGGAATGGTGGTAATACATCGATCATTAGACTCAGTCTTTCTCCCCCCACCTTCTCCCTACCTCCATGGTATCTCTACTCAATTATTGTTCCCAAGGGCTTTATTTGTCATGGGTTCTGTTTCTCAACAGCACTTATCTGTACTAGTGTACATGTTCTGGTTTAGTTGGATTTGTAAGGTAGAACTGAGTCATGGTTATGGGGCAGAGGAAGCCTTAAAGAACCAGAAGAATGTTGGTTGCTTCTTTGGTGCTAGACTGTACCCTGACTGGCTTGTCTCTTCCTTGTGACACTTCGGTGAAGGAATTTTCAATTGTCTACAGATGGGTTGTGATTCTCCACTAAGCCCCTGCTCATTCACAGTGATATGACAGTTTGTTTGGATGCCATCAGCTTTCTTCACCACATTACTTTATGCACTCATTTTGTCTTCAGTGATCGTGTCAGGAAAGTGAGCCTCACAGAATGCCAGGCTACTAGAGCAAAGCGTTTTTTCATTAAGGGAGGACTTGAATTGAGTCTGCTACCTCCATACTAAACTACAAATATATGTACATAAACTTGTATCCCTATCGTTATATATAAATATATTTACTTATGTACGGACCTGTATTTATATCTCTGTAAATGACCTTTGCTTCCTAGTTCTTTCCTCTATTTCCTTTTATGTCCCTCCTGTCCCATTATCATATTTGACCTGTATTTGGCTCTCAGTATTTCCTTTAGGCTACATTGCACTTGATCAAACCTCACTAGGTGCCTATGCTCTCCTTGCTAGAATTTCATTATCTTTCAATCATATTTTGCATAGTTATTGCACCCTTTCCACATGTCCATGTATACATTATATAAGTATTCATTTTGATATTTTGAACTTTGAGCCTTATGACAAAAACAGAATAAGAATAAAAACCATTCAGTATTGATCAGGTTTGAGTTCATGGTATTTTTATGAAAACAAAATAATTTGCTTGTTACATTTTTCCTTAGGATCTCCACTCATTTAATAAAGAGTATAAAGCCCACTTAAGTGCCAAGTTTTATGTTAGGTAATGAGTAAAAGTGAATTATAAAAACAAATTCAAACCTTCTGTCATCAAAGCAATTTTGTCTCATCGTGGTCCTAGAATACACAGTCGAATTGCTTCTTTAAGTTTCCAAAACTATAAACCATCACAGGAGCAGATATACTCATATTTCTCTTCTGGAGAGGCTGGAGAGTTTGAACTTCGCCTATCTTATAGTTAGTAGTCACCCAGCACAAACCCTTGAGGCACAAGGGCTCCTTAAAGAACAAAATACATTCATTATCATGGGCGCACAGAGCCCTAGTGGTGTAGAGGTTAGCATTGGGCTACTAACTGCACAGTCTTCAGTTTGTAACCACCAACTGCTCCTTAGAGAAAAAGATCAGGTTTTCTGCTCCCATAAATAGTTTTAGTCTCAGAAACCCCCAAAGGCAGTTCTACCTTGTCTTATAGGGTTGCTATGAATTTGAATCAACTGCATGGTGCTGAATGTGGTTTGATTTGCTATTGATGCATGGAATTCTAGTGACATTCTTATTAACAAGTGCATGATAACCAAACAGTTGATAGTTCAAACCCACTTAGTTCCTCTACAGTGAATGATGTAGCCATCTGCTCCTTTAAAAAATACAACCTAGAAATCCCCATGGAACAAGTATACTTTGCCTTGTGAAATAAGAATGGGCTCAAGAGCACCCAACAACAACATGCAGTTATGCAATTCTAGATAACATACCTTGTTTTTTAAAAATTCATAAAATATAATTTCACTGAGTACTTTTAACATATTTAATCAAGTTGAGAAAGTACTCATAATTTACTGACCAGGGAAACAAAGGCTTAAAAATATAAAATTACAGACTGAATGTCAAGACATAACATGAAAACTTACATTAAAATTTTTTCATTTGTTTGTGTACAGCTATAATGAATATTGGTCAAAACTAAACTTTAAAAGGATCACAAGAAACCCTGTCGTATGAGTGTTTACTGTGTTTTCTTTTGCCAAAAATAAACTGCTTTTTGTTGTTGGGTTCATTTCTGGAATTGAGTTAGTTGGAGAGAATCCTGGAAAAGACCTATCTCTGAGCACAAGGAAAGGAGAGCAGAGACCAGACTGAAGGGAGAAGCTGCTGTGTGCAATGAAGGGAGCAATATCCAGACGGATTTCTAAAGCATCTTTCCCTGTCACATGAAACATAAATTTACTCTAGCTGCCCCCTGTAAAGAAGCCCAGAAGACAAGTGTATTTTTAAGTCTTATACTTTTCCTTCTGGGGTCTGATATTTTCCCTCTAACTGTAACACCACTTAGAAACAGAACTTCAGTGGCTATGAGTTACTATCCAAATTTAGGAGTAAATGACAATACTAAAGCGATGTGCTCTGATGTCTTGCAAACTCTTTTTCATATTACATGGTATTGTCAAGAGATAGCAATGCAGCCTATGGTATTATCAAAAGGTTGCAATGGATGAGCTTCCCCAATCTCAACATTGGTGTCCAGCAGCAGACTAATTATCACAAGGCAGGGGTCAGGCATACTTCTACCTCCACTCTTCTTAACTGTATTTGGAAACCAATGCAATTTCCTTGGAGTTCAAAGGGTTTCCTCCACCCTATGTAATTTTCCCTCCACCTTATGTAAGGTCAACACACACAAACCTGTTTCTAATAGGCGAGTACCATTTATGTTATGTCTATACTCCTTGCCTGGGCAAGATTTTTATGCTCTAAACTTGTGACAAGAGGTTGATCTATAAACCTAGCTATAAACCCCTACTGTCCTTCCTCAGTTGAATTTTCCCATTGTGTTAGTCTGGGTTGACTAGAGAAACAAATCCAGATATTCATTTATATGTATAAGAAAGAGCTTTATATAAAGTAATTATATATTAAGAAAACATCCCAGCCCAGTACGGTTCAAGTCCATGTCCAATATGAGTCCATATGCCCAATAGCCTATAATTTCCTCTTCAGATTCACATTACACATTCAATGACCACAAATGCAGGAAGATCACACTGTGTGAAAGTCTTGTGGATGCAGTGGCAGTAGAAGCATCTCCGTGGTGACAGGGGTTTCCATGTCCTCAAGATCCAGGCTCCTCAAGATTCAGGGTCCCAGCTCCATCAGCATAACTCCACATGTCTTCTTAGCAGGAAGATAAAACAGAGACTAATTGTGTCTGGCCTCCAGTGAACTATTTCTCTCCACTGCGCCTTCAAATAAGGTAATCAACCTGTGACCCAATTGACAGCCTCGATCCCACCCTTTCACTCTTAATAGTTTCATATAGACACCAGATTATGTAACTAACACACCCACTATCAAGCATTACTCTTCTGTGACTATAGTTTGTCCTTCCCATTCACATAACCCTAGAGGTTCCATGAATCAACCTAGTATTGGAGGGGGAAGAACAAGCAGCATGCCTGGATAGTTGAGGGGCATACTTTTATAAACTATAATAAAACAATGCATAGCTAGATGCTAACTACTCTCTTCCAAAAATATTGAAGATCACCATCTTTTATGTATGCATTATGTTGACTCAATGGGAGTAAGCTTGGATATTTTGGTTTTAGGAAGCAACAGAGGGATCTGTTGGTGCAGCAGTAAAATTGTGTGGCAGTTAACTGAAAGGTTGGTGGTTCAAGCTCTCCAGCTTCTATGGGAGAACTATGTGGCATGCTGCATCTGGAAAAAGTATAGCCATTAAACCCTATGCTGTCCTGTAGGGTTACTGTGAGTTTGAACTGACTAAATGGCAAAGACTTTATGAAGAATCTCATGGTTTCTCTAGGACAAAATCTGCATCTCACCATCTCCAACAGTAAACCAACTATAGAGAGGAATATTTACTTATATATTATATATCTTCAAGTTGATGTGAAATTACGTAACTACCACAAGCATAAAGGAATTTACTTGTGGTGTATTGAGAATGCAAAGCATGTGACTTTGTGGGTCCTAAGCTACAGACAACCTCGAGGCAATGGGAATTCCAGAGCTATTCATTGGGCTCCTGAGGAATGTGTCCATGGATCAAGAAGCAATTTTGTGAACAAACAAGAGAATGCTGCGTGGGTTAAAAGTCAGGAAAGGTGTGCAACAGGGTTGTATCCTCCTATCATATTTACTCAAAAGAAGCATTGAACAAGGCCTATAACTGTGGATGTCAGGTGTGGATGGGGACGGGCCTCTTGTAGAAGTGCTGTGCTCTTTCGTCAGATGTTAATGTTCTTGCCTGGGACCTTGCTGATATGCAGCTCTCTGTAGCTGATCCATATTGTGCTTCATGGTGGGTCTAGTCCTTGGGTATCAGGAACTGAGATCTGCCAATATATGTTTATTCAACTAGTCATTTGAACTGTCATACTACAACTCAAAGATGAAGTCTGTAGATCGTAAAATTTGCATTCAATGATAGACTTTTCACTACGAAAAACTGTTCACTTTTCTGTGTTCATAGTAAAAAGTCTTTCATTGAATGTAATTTTTTGTTCTGTTGCTTTTCTTAGTATCACCATAAATGAGGAAGGCAGGAGAAAAATGGATATATTTGAAGACAAAGTAAAATATGATGATGAAATGAATTAAAAACTAAGTTAGAAAACCAAAAGAAAGAAGACGCTGATTAAAGTTTAAATGAACAACTAAAGGAAAAATTCTAGTCTCAAGTAACAATATTGCGAGGTTATATGGGCAAAATATTGTATGATGCAGGAAGCATACACAGAAGATCAAAAGAATACACAGGGTTATTGTATTAAAAAAAGAACTAACCAACATTCAACTTCCTCAACAGGTAGCATAGGAGCAATCCAAACTTTACTGAAGTCAAAATAATAATACTGAAGTCAAAATAATAATCCAGGAATTGATGGAATGCCTATTGAAATGTTTCAACAAATGAAGCACTGTAAGTACTCACTTTTCTATGCTAAGAAATTTGGGAAAGAACTTATTTGGCCAACTGACTGGAAGAGAAGTAACCCAATAGAATGCTCAAATTATAGAACAATATTACATCCAAGTAAAATTTTGCTTAAGGTCAACCATGGTTGCTGCCAGAAGCTCAGACTAGAATCAAAAGAAGCATTTGAATGAGGGATATCACTGTGGATCTCAGATGGATCTTGGTTGAAAGCAAATACCATAAAGAGATGCACCTGTGTTTTATTGACTATGCCAATGTTTTCAACGTTACAGAAATAACAATTATGGATAGCCTTGAGAAGAACAGGAATCCAGATTATTTCATTGATCTCATATGAAATTGTCCATGGATTAAGAGACAGTTGTGTGAACCGAACAAGGGTATACAGTATGATTTAAAATAAAGGAAATGTGCCCTAGAGGGTAGTATCCTCTCCCCATACTTATTAAATCATTTTGCTGAGGAAATTATCAAAAGAGCTAGAATATATGAAAAAGAAATGAGGCATCATAATTAGGAAGGCTTATTATCTGTATATATGCAATATACAGATGACCCAACACCCTTGCTTGATGAAAGTAAGAACTCGAAGCACTTGCTGATGATGACCAAGGAAAGGATTGTAGGCTTCAATGTGGATGACAGCTCAATGTTTAGAAGACTAAAATATTCACAACTGCCTCAGTCGGTGCCATCGTGATAAAAATAGAGAAGGTTAAAATTGTAAAGAATTAGTCTTGCTCAGATCAGCTGTCAATGCTCATGGAAGCAGTAGTTGACAGATCAAAAGACAAAATACACTAGCTGAATCTGTTTCACAAAATATCTTTGAGATGTTGAAAAGCTGGGGGCCTAATTTGAAGACTAAAGTGCATCAGACTGAAGTCAATGGATTTTCAGTTGAATCATATGAATGTGGAAGACACATTTAATTGTAGAAGAACTGATGCATTTGAATTGTGGTGTTGGTGAATGTGTTAGTCCGGATAGACTAGAGAAACAAATCCAGAGAGACTCTTATGTGCAAAAGAGAGAGTTTTTATATAAAGGGTAAATATGTGTGTGTATGTGTGTGTGTGTGTGTGTGTGTATACACATATATATGTATATATGTGCGTGTATATATATACATATATGTGTGTGTGTATATGTGTGTGTGTATATATATATATATATATATATATATATATATATATATCACTGCCCTCTGGTGGGTGTGAGAGGCCCAGCCTTGCTCCTGGAGAGCTGCTGCTGGATTTGAACTACCAAGTCAGTGGGCCGCAGTTCTGCACTCAACCACTACGCCACCGGGGCTTAGCTTTGGGTAATTATATATTAAGAAAGGATTTCCAACCCACTCCAGTCTAAGCCCATAAGTCCAATATTAACTCATGTGTCCGATACCAATCTATAAAATCTTCTTCAGACTCACATGCAGTGAAGCTGAATGCAGGAGATCTCAGGCCAGTGGGGACAAAGTCTTTGGGTCCAGTGGCAGTGTAAGCATCTCAGTGCTGGCAGGGATCTCTAGGTGGCTTCTCTGACTTCAAAGGTTTGGTTGTATCAGGGTAGGTCCATGTGGCTTCTCCAGCTCAAGACCCTAGAGTAGTTCCATGTGTCTGGTCAGCTGCAATGTATCTCAGGGAGTGAGCTGAGAATCTCTCCCACCTCCAAGTAGAAAAAAGCCAGATTTCCCAGAATTCTCAGAAGAAAGTCATGCACACACAGAAGCCTCATTGGCTATGATCCAATTGACAGATTAGACTCTACTCCTTCACTCTTAATCCTCTCAAGTCCCAAATTGACACCAGATGATGTGACTACCACAGTAAAGAATAGTGAAAGTTGCATATACTGCCCAAATAAAAAATAAATCTTCCTCAGAAAAAGTACAGTCCTCCTTAGAGGTGAGGTGAGACTTCATCATATACTTTGGACATGCTGTCAAGAGAGACCAGTCTCTGGAGAAAGACATGGGGTTTGGTAATGTAGAAGGGCAGCGAAAAAGAAGATGGGCTCAAATCTGATGATTGTGAAGTGGCATAGTACTGAGCAGTTTTTTTTCTATTGTATACTTGGCGCAGAGTGGAACTGTCTCTGTGGCAACAAACAGAGCAAATGCACTCAAATCAAAGCCAAAGTTACTGTCATTGAATCAGTTCTGACTCATGGCCACTGTATGTTGCCCAGATTTTAGCTATTTACAAGGGTCGAAAGCCTCACCTTCCTCCTGCAGAGTGACTGGCGGTTTCAAACTGCATGTATATGTATCCCACAATGACCTCAGGACTCCCACAGAGACATTCTTGGGTCTTGAAGACTGTGGGGGTGTTCTGGTCTCTAAATCATGTCTCTGCATCTAGACATTACCATCTACCATCCTCTCTCACTCTTACACCATTCTGAACATGCAATTGGAGTACAGCATCAGTTTAATATTTTTCATCGCTTTCTTTAAGATTATACTCATATTTATGATCTTCCCCACTCATTTTTCCTAGGAGGGTACTTCATTTTTTTCTATATATGGTGAAATTTTCATATGAAATAGGCTCTATTGATGCTACACTGTGATTTACTGTTCAACCTGATGTTTACATTCCTCAAGGGTTATTTGAAATATATATGTAATATATATCTAGGTTTAGAAATCCCCCACCTTTTTTAACCTCAGAAAAGATTGGCTCTCAAGAATCTTTTTAAAATTATTATTCAAAGATCACTTGGGAAGTAATAACTTGAACATGAACCCTTTGTTTGTTTGAATACAGGGGGGGAAAGTTTTTAAAGCAATGAATGCCTCAGAGTGACAGAAATATTACATTCAAGAAAGGACAGGGAATAAAACATATTATTGCATTTCAAAATGTTATATGTATTACTAGAGCAAAGAGTCCCAAGACTTTTAGAGCAACACATGGGATTTAAATGTTTCTCATTTCAGGAGAAAATAGGGCTCCATCCTTCCCTTCTTCAGTTATTGGCAATAACTGAATAAATGCTGCTCTCATAAATTACAATTGAAATGACAGCCCTCACTTTTGGTCATTGAGCGCTTTAGCAGATGAGCCAGGATTGTTATTTCTATTACTTATTTCTAAAAATAAATCTCCAAAAAACCTACTAAAACCTTTACAGAAAAATTAGCAGCCATTGTTTTTTCTATAATTTAGAAGTTAGTGTTATGAGATTGACTATTACAACTTTTTTTGGATAATGTGATTGGGAAAGCTGAAAAGTGTATGCAAAATTGAGAGACATATCATTAATCAAGCTTTCACTGTTGAGAAAATGCAGAATAGTGCCTATTTAGTAGGGAAGAAAAAGTAAAGGATAAAAGAACATTGAAATTCAAAAGTGAAAGTCTAAAGTAATTTACTTATCATTTAACAAATTTATTTTTATTCCTCTCTGGAGTATGATCACATTTGGGGGAAAAAAAAGGATCTAATGTGGCTAAGAAGGATTAATGTATTCCCCATGTCAAACTAGGTTTTTATCTTCCCCATTCTTAATTAGGAAAGCCAGTTGGCACATTGGGTTTTGCATCAGGCTGCGAACCACAGGGTTAGCAGTTCAAAACCATTAGCTGCTCCGAGGAGATGGATGAGGCTTTGTGCAACCATAATAGTCCCACTCTTTAGGAAATCCACAGTGATATTTTTACCCTAACTTACAGGGTCACTCTGATTTGGAATAGATTAGATGGCAGTGAATTTGCTGTTTGCTTTTAGTTTCTATGTAACTTGTCTCATTAAACAGGTAAGAATGATAAAAACTAACCAACAATGACCTATTTTATTATAATCACAAAAAATACTTTCTTATATGGATTTTCACTTTATATATATTAAAACCTCATAGATTTTAAAATTCTCACCCCAAAGACAAATGGATTTTTGCAGTAAAGAAAAGAGTATTGTATTTCTTATAAAGCTAAAAACAAATAAAAAGCCTGCAGTCTTGTTCTAATGAGTAGCAGATGAGTGTCCTTTTCATCATGTCATTTAAGAAAACATCTCTATTTTCTTGAAACATCAAAACTATAACATTAGTTCATAAAGTCCAAATGCACTTACTTCAGGATAAAAGCTACCATGTTAGGTTGTCCCGGAAATTTAAGCCAAATGTTTCTGATTTTATACATATAGAGCCTCATTTATCTTTTTAAATTGAATCTTGCACCAAGTATATATCCCCAAAATAAAATTTTTGTTAGACTACAGCCTAGAATTTGAACAAATTGAATTGAATATCATTGACATTAGACCTTACATTTGGAAAAATACCAATACTCTTATTTTCTTTCCATTTTTGATGGTTGTTTTGAAGGCATATCCATAAACAACACAGTTGTATTGTCATAAGTGGACATAAGGTAAGGAACTTGGTAATACAGAGCCACAAAGAAATTCACTATTGTGCAATGAATGATTGCTGCATGGGTCTTGGGACCCATGAAATATACTGAATTTTTAACATATGGTAGTCTTAAGACAATTTATAGACATCCTCGGATTTTCAAAGAGGCAAAGTTATTTCCTAAACTACAGAAAGCCTTTTGGGGAGGAGAGGGAAGAACTTAACATGAATTTTCTGTCTAATCATTCTAATTGTCCCTTTAAAATTAAATGCTAGTGGAAGAACTATGCACAATTCTGAATCAGCCTTGTTCAAAGATGATACATTCTATTTTGCCCTCCTCCTTTTGTTTCCACATTAAATTGAAGTATACCAGCAGGTCCACCATAGGAAGATAAATGGGAGGCAGGTGTATAAAAGCCTCAGTGTTGGAGGGCACATTTCTTCTCAAATATCCTCCACTTGTCTATTGAATACCTGTGCAGTAAATGCATAAAATGTTTGCAGTGGCCCTAACATGAAAATATAAAGATACAACAGTACAACTTGGGTGGTCTTAGAAGGAAAGGGACATTACCGGCACGTTAGGCAAGAAAAACTTAGATCAAACTGCCTCAGCTGAAGAGCCACATCCTAAAGCCACGCTGAACCCATAATAAACTTGGAAGAAAAATCTCATCCTCTTTAGAAACACCCCTGTCGAACCAAACCCTTTAAGTTGTAAGAAAATATTTAAACCACAAGATGCCATCATCTACAAGTAGAGATCGGGGTCCATCAGATAAACATCCTTGAAAGAATGGACACAATTTAACATGTAGCAGCAAGAACTGAGATAGTTTGGCTCAATTGTTCATTGGACAAAGAATTACTCATTGAGGACCTACGTTATCCCCCAGTCTGTTATTTCATCTACCCCATTACAGGGCCTGCGAATAAACCCATGATCTCAAGTCACAGAACTCCTTGTCTTCAGAGCAATGGCATCCTGGTTGTGGAGAATAGAAAATAAACAAGAGAGAAGTAAAACATATAGGATGCCACGTGACAATGAGTATGGGACAATTTTAAATATGTTGTGCATTGAAAACTTTTTTTGCTGATCTCAAAGTATAGCTTCTTTAATATCTCAAATAATATCATCACATTGCTAGAATAAGCCATATTTGGTCATGGTATTTTAATTATTCAAAGTAGAACTGATTTTGTGTACAATTTTCTAGACTATGATCATTATAAAATTGGTGGTAATTTTATTTTATTATAATTTATTGGTCTGGGATTTCAAATATAAAAGTATTTAGGTATCTCTGTACCCAGAAATGCATTTTTAAACTGTTGTCTACACATTTAACACTTGTTGGAGCTGAAATGCAACATCATGTATGTCCGGTGATTTGGTAGTTAGGTTTTGTGTCAACTTGGGTGGGCCAGTCTCTCCTATAATACTATTTAACATAGTGTTTGTGTTCAACTCCATGATAGGACCTTTTGTGAAGTAGTCAAGCAGTCGTGAGGAGAATAGAAATCTTCCTCTGGTCACATCCTTGAAATGATTGGCGGCATTTTTATTAGGTAGTGGCTTGTTCAGGATAAAGTGACAGTGTGTGTAAGACTGTCAGATTTCTATTGCTGCATTTGGAATGCATCTGGTTCATTGATTTCCTGTTACTTAGTCTGCCGATCTATCAGTGGACTACTGACATGGATCCATTAGGCCAGGGATTCTCACGCATTTTCAGCATGTGAACTACTTATAAAATGATCAAGTCAAAATGACTTACCAATCACAAAACTGCAAGACATATAGTTATTTTATTTATTTATTATATTTATTCATAAATGTATTGAGAATTCTTAAAATGCCCAATGCATGTTTATGTACCTTGCAAAATCGCATCAAGTCCATTTTGCACAACACAGCACAATTAATTATGAACATTTTTGTCATTACCTGAGTTTACTCTGATGACTTGCACTGAATGGAATGAGACAGGGATGCATAATCCACACAGTAGCTGCTGACAGCCAGTCTCAAGCACACTTCCAAATGATTATAAGTCATGGTGGAATGGTACTTGGACTTCATGATCTTTATGTGGGAAAAGGTTGACTCACATAAATTAAGTAGAGTTGAATAATGCAGTCAAGGAGGTAGCACATTGTCTCATGTTTCGGTACTTTCCCTCTGCAAGTAAGGTCCAAAACTGTTCGTGTGCTCTGGACTTCAGCTGAATGTCGACTGATAGTGTCAGAATCTTCTATTCCATATGAAACTGATACATTTTTGTCCTCTTAGTTGGTCCAGTTCCCCCTCCCATTTTAATAACATTTATTACATTTAAGAGAAAAAAAACAAGGCCTAAAAATTGGCGATAACTTAGCTTGTCAGTTTTGCCACATTTAGCACAATTGTTTGCTCATGCATTTGACACCTAAGATTGCATCCAATTGATTACACTGTATATCAATTAAGTAATGGGATTGACGATAGGCTTATATCTATTTTTTAATGCCATGCAATCTACCCACACCACATTTGTGATCGACTAGTAGATGTATTGATGTATTGAGCACCCCTACATTAGGCCATCTTAGTTTCATTCGATTGGACCTCTACCACCCTGTGGTCTTCTCGTTTTATCTATCCTTCTTCCTATTCCTCAGCCCCTACAGCAACATGGTTTTTGGGAAATCTCCAACTTACATCAGACCTAAGGACTTATTCGACAGGATTTACTGACTTCTACCAATGTGTCAGACGTTTCATGATAGAAATCTTTCTATATACAATGCTGCTTCCCTAGGGAACACAGTCTAACATAGAGAGTGTCTTAGAAAGATTATCCATGATAAATCTCTATATAAGTTTTCATAAAAATAAACATATAGACTAATGGAATAGAAGTAAAAGCCAAGATCTCTAATATTATATTTAGAGTTAACTGATTTTCACAAGGTTTTCAAACCATTCAAAAAGGAAGAAGAATGTTTCCAACGAAGTCATTTGAGCAATTGAACATCTATATATGCAAAAAATACTCAAATGAATTTCAACCCTATAAAGCTTGATGGAGTTGTGGGTTTGATGTGTTGTTATTTCAAATGTGGTTCAAATCTATCAGCTTCTCTGAGGGGAAAAGACAAAGTTTTCTGCTTTTGTATAGATTTATAACCTCAGAAGCAGGAGTCATTAAGAGTCAGAATCAATTTAACAGCAGTGGGTTATTTAGTTTGGGTTTTGGTTAAAGATGGTCTGGGGTCAGTGGTGGAATTGAGCTGGTTCATACCTAGACAGAACCAATACCTAGTTTTTTTGTTGAGTTCAGGCAACTTGTTGATAAAATGACACTTGTAATCAGGATTCTCTCTAAGGTGAATGGATGGGAAGCGGCCCGATATAGAAATCACAAATTTTCATTCCTGAATCTCTTTTCATATTTGTTAGAACAACAGGGTATTCTAAGTGTCTATAGTAATGTTTGTTCCATCTGTAGGTATAAAAAGTTCAATGGAATGGTGTTTGCGATATTTATTTATTCATTTTATGAGAGTCATGATACTTTTGATGAAACACTGAATTTTAATTCCTTTGAATTGTTACTTCAGTAAACAAACATATAATAGAAACAGAAAAGATGCCAAGTGACCAGAGGGTGACACACTGTCATCTGTTTCAGCTTTGTGTCACATCCCAAATTTCGGGGAGATATTAGGAGTGAGCTATACAATTTCTGAAAGTGTTCAGAGAACTAAAAATGTTGTCACAATTACTTTCAATTCAGCATAAAGAAGTCTTTTCAAGATGAATATAAATGTTCAGAGAAGAGAAGTTGACTGTTACAAATACACCAAACACAATGACTGATATCCAATTGGTCTACCGCTAAAGGAAGGGGATGTCACTCCTACAATGAAAAGATGGTTAAGGATAAATCACATAGCTGATGATTCTAAAATAGAAGAATATTGCAAGTGAGGACACGAGTCAAGACAGCTTTATTTTTTGTATCAGTTATCATTTACTGTTTTCCCTTAATATTTTAAAACCCTTTCTTTAAATCTATTTTTGTGTACATCTCTTATTCTTCTTGTTGAAGTGTTAACTGTATTAAATAATACGGTACCTTATGATAATCTTTTTTATACTTAAAGCAGTTATTACAGCAGCAAATTGGTTATGAAATTATATGAATCCCACCATTGTGTGGCATGGTAACTGTCCTCAACTGATTTAACAAGGGTGAAGGAGATTTGAATGCAACATCATCCCAATGTAAATTCTTATGAGGCAGAGGTCAGATATGCCTCTACCTTCCAACCTCTGTTAATAAATTCTGACACCAACCATCCTTATCATGGTGCTTTTTATTTCGCTAGTAAGCATAATAACACATTGCAATGGACACACAGAACTCAAAGACAGTCCTCATGATTTTATGATTTATTAGTAAAGTTCTTGATTATGACTCAGGATCATAAATACTCAGGATAATATACTTCACCTAGGACAGTCTCTTCTCAGCTATGCCAACAGACAAACCTCTCTCTGGTACTTCCACCCGTCGGCTAAACAATTCCTTGGTTCTACCTCTCAATTGGAATATTCTAAAGCTCTTTTGACACTGCCAACAAGTGTCCAAAAGTCACTCCACTCCTCTGTAAGTCTCAGCCTTGGCTTCTCAGTGCCAACTTTATGTGTCAGAAAACCTAACTTCCCAAGAAAGTGCATGAAAGCACCCCAACTCATTCAATAAGTCCCCTCCCCAAAGACACTCAGCTCTACTCACTCAATGTTCCAGAAAGCTCATCACTGCTTTCATGCCCTTGGATCTGCTTCCACCAATCATTGCTCCTCAGATGTCATCATTCCCTGTCTCCTTGATAGAGGAGGCTCAGTTTTCAGGGATCTTGGGGTCCTGAGGATATGCTATATTTCTGGCTGGTATCTCTTGATAGTCTCATTTCTTTTCATTGCATACTTAGTGGAGTAAGAACCAGGAAAAATCCTGACATGAGAGTTCCATATAACCTATTGGCATAGCCCCACCCAGTTGTTTAGTAGAACTTCCAAAGACATTGGCTAGAAGAGCCAAATTAAGTGATCCACTGCACCGTTGACAGCTCAATTATTTTTGTACTAAAAATTAATACAAAATAAATTAAAATCTAAATATGATTTAAAACAATATAATTCTTGTAAGAAAATATAAGGACAAATCTTTGATTTGGATTTAGCAATGGTTTCCTATATATGGTGCCCAGAACATAAGGAAACAAGAAAACAAAACAGATAAATTAGACCTCACCAAATTATAAACTTTCTTATGTCAAAGAATACTACCAAGAGAGTGAAAATGAACCCCTAAAATAGTAGAAAGTATTTACAAATCATATATATTATGAAGATTTTGTAAATATCAAACAAAAAATAAAATGGACAATTTCCAAAAGAAGGCATATATGTAGAAATGGCAATAACATTAGGGAAATGCAGAACAATGCCCCAATGAGATACAATTACAAAGAGAAAAGTCATCCCAAACCAAACCCAATTCCCTCAAGTTGATTGGAACTTATAGCCACTCTGTAGAGTAGGGTCTCCATGGCCATGAGTTATTATTAGAGCCAGATTACCACATCTTTATCCCTTTCTCCCATGCAATAGCTGGTGGATATGAACCACTGATCTTTGAGCTATCATCTGAGCCCTCAAAGGACTGGGCCACCAGGACACACCCCTCCCCAAATAAGGACAGCTATTATTAAAAGTAAGATAAAACAGGAAAAATAATGATGTTGGAGAATATATGTTAGGCCACTTAAAATGTGGAGTATGGCCAATGTGAAAAATAGTCTAGAGCAGTGGTTCTCAACCTTCCTAATGCCACACCCTTCAATACAGTTTCTCATGTTGCGGAAACCCCCAATCGTAAACTTATTCTCATTCTTATTTCAAAGCTGAAATTTTGTGACTATTGTGAATCAGGTGGTCCCTACGAAAGGGTTGCTCAACCCCCAAAGGGGTCACAAACCACAGATTGAGAACTGCTAGTCTAGAATTTTCAAGACTGTAAGTCTCTAAGGGGACAGGCTGATGTTTTTCCTGAAGAACCGCTGGTGGGGTACAGCCCAGGGCTAACCCAGCAGCACCAGACCCTCTTAAGAATTGTGATATGAGGGCTGAGCCCCAGTGGTGCAGTGGTTGACTGCGGGACTGCGGCCCACTGGGTTGGTGGTTCAAATCCAGCAGCAGCTCTCCAGGAGCAAGGCTGGGCCTCCCACTCCCACCAGAGGGCAGTGATGACCACCCCCCCCCAAAAAAAAGAATTATGATATGATTCAAATTTTGCTCCTTGGTAGATGAATATACTTAAATTCAAAACATATTTTAACCAAAACTTATACACAGATATCCATAGCAACATTATTCATAATAGTTACAAAGTGTGAGCAACCATAATGGTCATCAACGTTGAATGGATAGAGAAAACATTTGCAAACAAGTAACTATTATTCAGGAATAAAAAGCAATGAGATATTAGTACAACCTACAACAAGGATAAATCTTAAAGATAGTACATGAAGTGAAACAAGCTATACATTAAAGGCCACATATTTTGGTCATTGTGATTTTGCTCATATGACCTATGCAAATCCCTAGAGACAAAAAGTAAATTTGTGATTGTCATATCCATGGTAGTTAGTTGAATGGGGTATCCCTGCTTACTGGGCTTTCCTTTGTGCTGATAAAATTTTCTAGACTTAGAATTAGACAAGCTTGTGGGTATAGACAATACCATTGAAGTGTACATTTTAAATAGTTAAAATGGTATCTCTTCTATTATATGTATTTAATCACTATTAAAAATGCCAACATCTTTTTTGTAAAATAAAAAGCATATATATGCATATATATTAAACCCTTTATTTAAATTCCCCAGCATAATTTTTGAAAGTAAAGATTCATTAAAATATTCAATAAAATGGAAGGAAGACTTAGTGTAAGAGCTTAAATTGTGAGAATCTGGTTTGCAGAAGGTCATGGGTAATAGTGGGAGCACAAGGTTCATTTTGGGACTGACCCTATATAAGAAACAAGGCTACAGTGATCTCCCTCTACTCCAAAATGAGGAGTGATAGAAAAAGGGTTATTACACAGAGGGCATTGAAGAGATGAGTATATAAGATCAAAGGCATAAATTGGACTTGAGAAGTTAAGACATTATCAGTTGCTTCCCCCCTCTGATGTATGCCTGATCTGGTTTTCTACATTTTCTGTACTTTTTTTTTAATCATTTTATTGGGGGCTCACACATCGTTTTTCACAATATATAAATAAGCACACTTGTCAAGCACCCTCACATGTCCACTTCTATTATTGTTCTCCAATCGTCCACCTTTTCCCTTAAGCCCCTAGTATATCGGCTTTTCCATTTCTTCCCCTCTTCCCCTGGTCTCTCCTCCCCTCCAACTCTCAATACTTTATACATTGTTATTGTTTTGTCATATCGTACACTGCCCGGCCTCTCCCCCAACCCACTCCTTTGATGCCCATCCTTCAAATAGGAGCTTATGTATATATCCTTGCTGTTGTTTCCCCCCTTTCTGTCCACCCTTCCAGTATTTCCAATCTAACCATTGGCCCGAAGGGGCCCATCGATCCTGGTTTCCCCATACCTCCAGCTCCCCTCTATGCCAATGTGACTTCTCCAGTCCATCTGGATTTGCAAGGTAGAGTTGGGACCATGATGGTTGGGGGGCGGGGAGGAAGGCTTCAGGAACTAGAGGAATCTTGTATGCATCATCACTGCCCAGCTGCCCTTTGACTGGTCTGTCTCCTCCCCGTGACTCCCCTGTAAAGGGGTGACCAATTACTCACCAGAGGGCCTTAGGTCCCCACCCTGCTCTCCTCCTCCTATGTAATGATGTGATTCTTGTTCTTTGGTGCTCGATATCTGTTCCCTTCGGCCCCTCTTGATCACGCCTGCTGGTGTGTTTCCTGCATGTGGACTTTGCTGTTTCTGCGCTGAATGGTGACTCGATTATCTTCAAGTCTTTGAGATTCCAGGCATTCAATCATTTGTTTGCTGGGTACCATCGTTTCTTCTACTCTGTTTGCCTCTGTATCCATTTGTCATCAGTGATATCGGGAGTCAATTTGGCACATTGATTTTGATTTTTGTTCTTTGATACCTGATAGTTTCAGCACCTCATGATCGCATAGGTAAGTGATCTTCTTTTATGGTGGGTTTTGTTGCTTCTGAGCTAGATGGCTGCTTGTTTATGCTCAAGCCTTTAAGACCCTGGATGGTCTATCTTTTGATAGCTGGGCCCTTCTGCTTTCTTCACCACCCTTGCTCATGCTCTTACATGTCTTCAATTGGTACATTGGGGATGTGTGCACACAGTGATATATGTTTGTTTTGTTTTGTTTTTTTCCGCCCCTTTTGATGTCTACTGCCTAGACCTTTTACCACTTTCACCACCATCTGACCATGCTGGCTGTTGTGCTTCTTCTGTGTGGCTGTGGTCTCTTCTCAGGTAAATGGTCTAATGTTTATCTTCAGGCTTTCAAGACACTTGATATATCCTTTGATGGCTGGGCACCTTCAGCTTTCTTCACCACATTTGTTTATGCACCCATTTTACTTCTGTGATCGTGTTGGGCCATTGAGCCTCGAGGAATGCCAGATTCATAGAACAAAGCATTCTTGCATTGAGGGAGCACCAGGGTGAGGGCCCAAGGTCCACCAGGTACCCTAATATATGGCCTATAGATATGTTCTTAATTTTATTCCCAACTTATAATAGATAGTTGTATCTATGTACGGACATACCTATATTTAGACCTCTGTAAGTGCCCTTTGCCTTCTAGCTCTTTCCTCTATTTCCTTCCATCCCCCTCCTGTCCCACCATCATGTTCCACCTTCATTGGCATTTCATTGTTTTCTCATAGATTCATTGTCCTTGCTTAATCCCGACCAGACCT
>PVJH01035302.1:0-19816 GCA_004026705.1 Nesogale talazaci
GTGCACATAACTGATCACGACCCAGTGCACATAATTGATCACGACACAGTGCACATAACTGATCACGACACGGTGCACATAACTGATCACGACACAGTGCATATAACTGATCACGACTCAGTGCATAGAACTGATCACAACACAGTGTACATAACTGATTACCACACAGTGCACATAATTGGTCACGATACTGTGCACATAACTGATCACGACCCATTGCACATAATTGATCACGACACGGTGCACATAACTGATCACAACACAGTGCATATAACTGATGTGACACGGTGCACAAAGCTGATCATGACACATTGCATATAACTGATAAGGCCACTGTGAACATACCTGCTCATGACACACTCCATAAAAGTGATCACAACACGGTGCATATAACTCATCACGACACATTGCATATAAGTGAGCACGACACGGTATAAAGAACTAATAACGACACAGTGCACATAACTGATCATGACACGGTGTACATAACGGATCACGACACATTGCACATAACTGATCATGACACAGTGCACATAAATAATCATGACACTGTGTATAAAATGATCAAGACACAGTGCGTATAATTGATTAAGACACAATGGAAATAACTGGTCACGACACAGGGCATATAACTGATCACGACACAGTGCACATAAGTGATCATGACACAGTGTATAAATTGATCACGACACAGTGCATATAACTGATCACGAAACAATGGAAATAACTGATCACGACACAGTGCACATAACTGATCACAACACAGTGTACATAACTGATCATGACACAGTGCACATAACTGCTCAGGATATAGGGCACATAACTGATCACGACACAGTGCACATAATTCATCAGGACACAGTGCATATATCTGATCACGACACAGTGCATATAACTGATCACAATACAGTGCATATAATTGATCACGACACAGTTCATATAATTGATCAAGCCCCAGGCCACATAAATGAACATGACGCAGTCCAAATAACTGATCACAGCACAGGGCACATAATTGATCACGACACAGTGCACATAACTGATCATTATACAGTGCATATAACAGATCACGACACAGTACATATAACTGATCATGACCCAGTGCATATAACTGATCAGGACACATTGCACATAACTGATCACGACACAGTGCACATAACTAATCATGACACAGTGCATAAAATGATCACGACACAGTGCACATAAGTAATTACAATACAATGGAAATAACTGATCATGACACAGTGCACATAAGTGATCATGACACAGTGTATAAATTGATCACGACACAGTGCATATAACTGATCATGACACAATGAAAATAACTGATCACGATAAAGTGCACATAACTCACCAGGACACAGTGCATATAATTGATCACGACACAATACATATTACTGATCACAACACAACGGAAATAACTGATCATGACACAGTGCACGTAACTGATGACGATACTGTGCATATAACTGATCACGGTACAGTGCACATTAATGGTGAGGATACTGTGCACATAACTTATCACGACCCAGTGCACTTACTTGATCTCGACACAGTGCACATAAATGATTACAACACAATGCGCATAACTGATCATGACACAGTGCCCATAACTGATCACGACACAGTGCATATAACTGATGCTACACGGTTCACATAACTTATCACGACACAGTGCACATAATTGATCACAGCACAGTGTACATATCTGTTAACGACACAGTGCACATAACTGATAACGAAATACTGCATATAACTGATCACAACACAGTGCACATAACTGATCACGACACAGTTCATATAATTGATCAAGACCCAGAGCACAGAAGTGAACACGACAGAGTCCAAATTACTGTTCAAACACAGGGCACATAATTGATCACAGCACAGTGCACCTATCTGATAACGACACAGTGCACATAACTGATCACGACACAGTGCACATAACTGATCATGACACAGTGCACATAACTGATAACAACACAGTGTATAAATTAATCACAACACAGTGCATGTAACTGGTCACGACACAATGGAAATAACTGATCAGGACGCAGTGCACATAACTGATCATGATCCAGTACATATAACTGATCACAAAACAGTGCACATAACTGATGACGACACAGTGTACATAACTGATCATGACACAGTGCAAATAACTGATCACGACACAGTGCACATAACTGATGACGACACAGTGTACATAACTGATCATGACACAGTGCTTATATATGATCACGTCACAGTGCACATAACTGATCATTACACAGTGCATATAACTGATCAAGACACAGTGCTTATAACAGATCATGACACAGTACATATAACTGATCATGACCCAGTGCATATAACTGATCACAACACAGTTCATATAATTGATCACGACCCAGAGCACATGACTGATCACGACTCAGTGCACATTACTGATCACGACTCAGTGCCCATAACTGATCACCACACAGTGCACATAACTGATAATGACATAGTACATAAACTAATCATGACACAGAGCACATAACTGATCACGACAGAGTGAACACAATGGATCACGACACAGTGCATACAACTGATCATGACACAGTGCACATAACTGATCACCACATAATGCACATAACTGATCATGACACAGTGCACATAGCTGATCACGACACAGTGAATATAACTGATGCCACTGTGAACATACCTGCTCTTGACATACTTCATACAAGTGATCACGACACAGTGCATATAACTTATCATGACACATTGCATATAACTGAGCATGACATGGTATAAAGAAATACTCACGAGACAGTGCACATAACTGATCATGACATGGTGCACATAACTGATCACGACACATTACACATAACTGATCATGACACAGTGCACATAACTTATCATGACACAGTTTATAAAATGATCATGACACAGTACATATAAGTGATTACGACACAATGGAAATAACTGATCACGACACAGTGCACATTACATTTCACGACACAGTGCACATAAGTTATCATGACACAGTACACATAGCTGATCATGATACAGTGCACATAACTGATTACGACACAGTGATTATAACTGAACATGACAGTGCACATAACTGATCACGACACAGTGCGTATAACTGATCACGACTCAGTGCATAGAACTGATCAAAACACAGTGTACATAACTGATCACGACAGAGTGCACATAACTGATCACGACACAATGCACATAACAGATCATGACACGGGGCCCATAACTGATCACGACACAGTGCACATATTTGATCACGGCACAGTGCACCTACCTGATAACGACACAGTGCACATAAGTGATCACTGCACAGTGCATATAAGTGATCATGACAGAGTGCACATAACTGATAACAACACAGTGCATATAAATGATCAGGAGGCAGTTCACATAATTGATCATGACATAATGCACATAACTGCTCATGACACAGGACACATAACTGATCACGACATTGCACATTCCTGACAACCACACAATGCACCTAACTGACCATGGCACAGTGCATATAACTGATCATGACACAGTGCACATAATTGATCATGACACAGTACACATAACTGCTCATAACACAGTGCTTATATAAGATCACGACATAGTGCACATAACTGATCATTACACAGTGCATATAACTGATCACGACACATTGCTTATAACAGATCACGACACTGTACATATAACTGATCATGACCCAGTGCATATAACTGATCATGACCCAGTGCACATAACTGATCACAACACAGTTCATATAATTGATCACGACGCAGAACACATGACTGATAACTACCCAGTGCACATAACTGACCACGACACAGTTCACATAACTGATCACCACACAGTGCGTATAATTGATCACGGCACATTGAACATGACTGTTCACGACACAGTGCTTATAAATGATCTCAACACAGTGCACATAACTGATCATGACACACCGCTTATAACAGAAAATGACACAGTACTCATAACTGATCATGACCCAGTGCATATAACTGATCACAACACAGTGCACATAACTGATCATGACACACCGCTTATAACAGAAAATGACACAGTACTCATAACTGATCATGACCCAGTGCATATAACTGATCACAACACAGTGCACATAAATGATCACGACACAGTGTACATAACTGATAATGACACAGTGCACATAAATGATCACGACACAGTGTACATAACTGATAATGACACAGTGCACATAACTGATCACGACACAGTGCACATAACTCATCAGGACACAGTGCATATATCTGATCACGACACAGTGCATATAATTGATGACAACAGAGTGCATATAACTGATCACGACACAGTGCATATAATTGATCACGACACAATGCATATTACTTATCATGACCCAGTGTACATAACTGATCATGAAACAGTGCACATAACTGATCACGACACAGTGGATATAACTGATCGCGACACAGTGCACATAACTGATCACGATACAGTGCACATAACTGATCACGACATAGTGTATATAACTGATAATGACTCATTGCATAGAACAGATCACAACACAGTGTACATAACTGATCACCACACAGTGCACATAACTGATCATGATACTGTGCACATAACTGATCACAACCCAGTGCGCATAATTGATCATGACACGGTGCACATAACTGATCACAACACAATGCATATAACTGATGCAACACAGTGGACATAACTTACCACGACATAGTGCACATAATTAATCACAGCACAGTGCACATATCTGATAATGATACCGTGCACATAACTGATCACAACACAGTGCATATAACTGATCACGACACAGTGCATATAACTGATCATGACACATAGCACATAAATGATCACAACGCAGTGCCCGTAACGGATCACCACACAGTGCACATAACTGATAATGACATAGTACATATAAATGATCACGACACAGAGCACATAGCTGATCACGGCACAGTGCACACAACTGATCACGACACAGTGCACATAAATGATCACGACGCAGTGCATACAACTGATCAAGACACAGTGTACATAACTGATCACGACACAGTTCACATAATTGATCACCACACAGTGCGTATAATTGATCACGACACATTGAACACAACTGCTCAGGACACAAT
This sequence comes from Nesogale talazaci, assembly GCA_004026705.1. Lineage (NCBI taxonomy): Eukaryota > Metazoa > Chordata > Mammalia > Afrosoricida > Tenrecidae > Nesogale > Nesogale talazaci. The sequence continues at coordinate 5,121 of PVJH01035302.1, forward strand.
GCTTATAAATGTTCTCAACACAGAACACATAACTGATCATGACACACTGCACATAACTGATCACGACACAGTGCTTATAACAGACCATGACACAGTACTCATAACTGATCATGACCCAGTGCACATAACTGATCATGACACAGTGCACATAACTGATCATTACACAGTGCTTATAACTGATCACGACACAGTGCACATAACTTATCACGACACAGTACATATAACTGATCATGACCCAGTGCATATAACTAATCAGGACACATTGCACATAACTGATCACAACTCAGTGCCCATAACTGATCACCACACAGTGCACATAACTGATAACGACATAGGGCATATAACTGATCACAACACAGAGCACATAGCTGATCACGACACAGTGCATACAACTGATCAAGACACAGTGTACATAACTGATCACGGCACAGTTCACATAATTGATCACCACCCAGTGTGAATAATTGATCACGACACATTGAACATAACTGCTCATGACACAATGCTTATAAATGATCTCAACACAGTGCACATAACTGATCATGACACTCTGCATATAACTGATCACGACACAGAACTTATAACAGACCATGACACAGTACTCATAACTGATCATGACCCAGTGCATATAACTGATCACAACAGAGTGCAAATAACTGATTATGACACAGTGTACATAGATGATCATGACACAGTGCACATACCTGATCACGACACAATGCACATAACTGATCACGCCACAGTGCTCATAACTGATCATGACACAGTGCATATAACTGATGCGACACGGTGGACATAACTTGTCACGACACAGTGCACATAATTAATCACGGCTCAGTGCACATATCCGATAACGACACAGTGCACATAACTGATCACGACACAGTGCAAACAACTCATCAGGACACAGTGCATATATCTGATCACGACACAGTGCATATAACTGATCACAACACATTGCATATAATTGATCACGACACAGTGCATGTTACTGATCATGACCCAGTGTACATAACTGATCATGACTCAGTGCACATAACTGATCATGACACAGTGCATATTACTGATCATGACCCTGTGTACATAACTGATCAGGACTCAGTGCACATAACAGATCACGACACAGTGGATATAACTGATCACGACCCAGTGCACATAATTGATTATGACACGGTGCACTTAACTGATCATGACACAATGCACATAACTAATCACGACACAGATCTTATAACTGATCATGACACAGTGCACATAACTGATCACGACACAGTGGATATAACTGATCGCGACACAGTGCACATAACTGATCACGATACAGTGCACATAATTGATCACGACATAGTGCATATAAATGATAATGACTCAGTGCATAGAACAGATCACAACACAGTGTATATAACTGATCACCACACAGTGCAAATAACTGATCACGATACTGTGCACATAGCTGATCACGACCCAGTGCGCATAATTGATCACAACATGGTGCACATACCTGATCACAACACAATGCACATAACTGATCACACCACATTGCTCATAACTGATCACGACACAGTGCATATAACTGATGCGACACGGTAGACATAACTTATCACGACACAGTGCACATAATTAATCATGGCACAGTGCATACAACTGATGATGACACAGTGCACAAAACTGATCACGACGAAGTGCTTATAACTGATCTCGACTGAGTGCACACAACTTATCACGACACAGTTTACATAAGTGATCATGAACCCAGTGCACATAACTGAAAACAACACAGTTCATATAAATTATCAGGAGACACTGCACATAATTGATCATGACAAAATGCACATAACTGATCACGACACAGTGCACATTCCTGACAACCACACAATGCACTTAACTGACCATGGCACAGTGCATATAACTGATCATGACACAGTGCACATAACTGATGACTACACAGTGCACATAACTAATCAGCACACAATGCATATAACTGATCATGACAGTGCATATACTTGATCACAAAACAATGCATATGACTAATCACTACCCAGTGTACATAAATGATCACGACAGAGAGCACATAACTGATCACGACACAGTGCACATAACTTATCACGACACAATACACATAACTGCTCATGACACAGTACTTATATATGATCACGACACATTGCACATAACTGACCATTACACAGTGCATATAAATGATCACGACACAGTGCTTATAACAGATCACGACACAGTTTACATAAGAGATCATTACTCAGTGCACATAACTGATCACGACACAGTGCTTATAACAGATCACGACACAGTTTACATAAGAGATCATTACTCAGTGCACAAAACTGATCACGACGCAGTGCTTAAAACTGATCTCAACCGAGGGCACACAACTTATCATGACACAGTTTACATAAGTGATCATGACCCAGTGCACATAACTGATAAGGACATAGTGCATATAACTGATCATGACACAGAGCACATAGCTGATCACGACACATTGCATGCAACTGATCAAGACACAGTGTACGTAACTGATCACGACACAGTTCACATAACTGGTCACCACCCAGTGCGAATAACTGATCACGACACATTGAACAAAACTGCTCACGACACAATGCTTATAAATGATCTCAACACAGTGCACATAACTGATCATGACACACTGCATATAACTGATCATGACACAGAACTTATAACAGACCATGACAGAGTATCATAACTGATCGTGACCCAGTGCATATAACGGATCACAACACAGTGCATATTACTAATCATGACCCTGTGTACATAACTGATCATGACCCAGAGCACATGACTGTTCACGACCCAGTGCACATAACTGTTCATGACTCAGTTGCCATCACTGATCAACACAAAGTGCACATAACTGATAATGACATAGTACATATACCTGATCAAGACACAGTGCCGATAATTGATCAGAATACAGTGCACGTAACTGATCACGACACAGTGCATAAAACTGATCACGACACAGTGCACATAACTCATCACAACCCAGTAACAGACCACTACACAGTGCATATAACTGATCATGACATAGTGCATATAACTGATCATGACACAGTGCACATAACTGAGCATGAAACAGTGCATGTAAGTGATGACGACACAGTGCACATAACTGATCATCAACAGAGCACATAACTAATCAAGACACAGTGTTCACAACTGATCATGACACAGTCCACATAACTGATCACAGCACAGTACTCATAACTGATCACGACACTGTGTGTATAACTGACCACGACCCTGTGCAAATAATTGATAATGACACAGTGGATATAAATGATCACGACCTAGTGCCCATAACTAATCAGGACACAGTGCACAAAACTGTAAACGACACAGTGCATATAACTGATCACGACCTAGTGCCCATAACTGATCACGACACAGTACACATAACTGATCACCAAAGAGTACACATAACACATCACGAAATAGTGCATATAACTGATCACGACACAGTGCACATAACTGATCACCACACGGTGCCCATAACTTGCCACAACCCAGTGCATACAAATGAACACGACACAGTGCACATAACTGATCAAGACACCATGCACATAACTGACCAGGACACAGTGCACATAACTGATCACGGCCCAGTGCACATAACTGATCAAGACATAGTGCATATATCTGATCACGACACAGTGCATGTAACTAATCACGACACAGTGCATGTAACTGATCACGACACAGTGCACATAGCCGCTCATGACACACTCCATATAATTGATGACAACACAGTACACATAACTGATCATGACACAGTGCACATAACTGATCATGACAAAGTGCATATATCTGATCAGGACACAGTGCGCATAACTGATTACGACACAGTGCATATAACTGATCACAAAACATAGCTTATAACTGAGGATGATACGTTGCATATGATTAATCACGACCCAGTGTACATACCTGATCACGATACAGTGCACATAACTGATCACGAAACAGAGAACATAACACGTCACGACACAGTACATATAACAGATCACTACACAATGCATATAACTGATCACCACACAGTGCGCATAACTGATCACAACACAGTGCATATAACTGATCACGACACAGTGCATATAACTGATCACGAATCAGTGCACATAACTGATCACAACACAGTGCACATAACTGATCACGATCCAGAGCATCTAACTGATGATGACACAGTGCACATAACTGATTACGACATAGTGCACAGAACTGTTAACGACACAGTGCATAATAACTGATAATGACCCAGTGCACATAACTGATCATGACACATTGCTTACAATTGATAACAGCACACTGCACATAACTGAACACAACCCAGTGCATGCAAATGATCACGACAAAGAACATATAACTGATCACAACACAGTACACATAACTGATCATGACACCATGCATATAATTGATCACGACCCAGAGCACACAACTGAACACAATGCAGTGCACATAACTTATCACGACACAGTGCACATAACTGATCACGACAGTGCATACAACTGAACACGCAACAGTGGACATAATTTATCATGACACAGTGCATAAACCTGATCACGACCCAGTGCATAAAACTGATCACGACACAGTGCACATAACTGATCACGAATCAGTGCACATAACTGATCACAACACAGTGCACATAACTGATTACGACATAGTGCACAGAACTGTTAACGACACAGTGCATAATAACTGATAACGACCCAGTGCACATAACTGATCACGACACATTGCTTACAATTGATAACGGCACACTGCACATAACTGAACACAACCCAGTGCATACAAATGATCACGACAAAGAACATATAACTGATCACAGCACAGTACACATAACTGATCATGACACAGTGCACCTAACTGATCACGATACAGTGCACATAATTGACAACGACACAGTGCATATAACTGAACACGACACAGTGCATATAACTGATGATGACACACTCCATATAACTGATCATGGCACAGTGCACATAACTTATCACAAAACAGGAAACATAACTGATGACGACACAGTGCATATAACTGGTCGCGACACAGTGCATATAACTGAACACGACACAGTGCATATAACTGATGATGACACACTCCACATAACTGATCATAGCACAGTACACATAACTTATCACAAAACAGGAAACATAACTGATGACGACACAGTGCACATAACTAGTCATGACACAGTGCACATAAATGATCACAACACAGTATTCATAACTGATCATGAGAAAGTGCACATAACTGATCACAACACAGTACTCATAACTGATCACGAAACAGTGCACATAACTCATCACAACACAGTACTCATAACTGATCACAAAAAAGTGCACATAACTGATCACGACCCAGTGCATATAACTGACCATGATACAGTGCATATAACTGATGACAACACAGTGCATATTATTGATCACGACCCAGTTTAAACAGCTGATCTCGGCACAGTGCACATAACTGATCATGACACAGTGCACATAACTCATCACGACACAGTGCACATAACTCATCACGACACAGTGCACATAACTGATCATGACACAGTGCACATAACTCATCACGACACAGTGCACATAACTGATCATAACACAGTGCACATAACTCATCACGACACAGTGCACATAATTGATCATGACACAGTGCATATAACTGATCACGTATCAATGCACTTAACTAATCACGACACAGTGCACATAACTGATCACAATCCAGAGCATATAACTGATGACGACACAGTGCACATAACTGATCACGACACAGTGCAAATAACTGATCACGACACAATGCACATAACTGATCATGACACAATGCACATAACTGATCACGAAACAGTGTATATAACAGACCACGACACAGTGCATATAACTGATTACGACACAGTGCATATAACTGACGACAACACAGTGCATATTATTGTTGACGACCCAGTGTACATAGGTGATCACGACAAAGTGCACATAACTGATCACGACACTGTGCATATATCTGAACACGACACAGTGCCCATAACGGATCACGACACATTGCATATAACTGATCATGACACAGTGCACAAAACTGCTCATGACACACTCGATATAATTTACCAAGGCACAGTGCATATAAGTGATTACGACACAGTGCACATAACTGATGACGAAACAGTGCATATAATTGATCAAGACACAGTGTTTATAACAGATCACGACATAGTACACATAACCTATCACGACCCAGTGCATATAACTTAATACGACCCAATGCACATAACTGATCACAACACAAATCATAGAACTCATCACGACCCAGAGCACATAATTGAACACGATGCACATAACTGATCACGACACAGTGCATATAATTGATCATGACACAGTGCACATAACTGATCACAGCACAGTACACAAAACTGTTCATGACATGGTGCACATAACTGATCACGGCACAGTGCACACAACTGATAACGACACAGTGCACATAACTGATCACGACACAGTGCACATAACTGATCACCAGACAGTACATATAACGTACCACAACACAGTGCATATAAGTCATCACGACTCAGTGCATATAACTGATCACGACACAGTGCATATAAATGATCACAACATAGGGCATATAACTGATCATGACACAGTGAACATATCTGCTCATGACACATTCCATGTAATTGATCATGATACACTGCATATAACTTATCACAACACATTATATATAACTGAACCCGACGTGGTGCATACAGCTAATCAGGACACAGTGCACATATCTGATCATGACACGGTGCATATAATTTATCACGACACAGATCACATATCTGAAAACGAAGCAGTGCCCATAACTGTTCACGACACATTGCATATAACTGATCAGGACTCAGTGCATATAATTGATCATGATACAATGCATATTACTGATCATGACCCAGTGTACATAATAGATCACGACACAGTGCACGTAACTTATCATGACACAGTGCATTTAAATGATCACGACTCAGTGCACATAACTGATCATGACGCAGTTCACATAACTGATCACGACACAGTGCATATAAGTGATCACGACACACGTCACATAGCTGATCATTACACAGTGCACATAACTGATCACAACACAGTGCATATAACTGATCACCACACAGTGAACATACCTGCTCATGACACACTCCATATAATTGATCACGACACAGTGCGTATAACTTATCACGACACAGTGAATATAACTGAACATGACAAGGTACAAATTAATCACGACACAGTGGACATAACTGATCATGACACGGTACACATAACTGATCACGACACATTGCATATAACTGATCACGACTCAGTGAACATACCTGCTCAAAACACACTCCATATAATTGATCACAACACAATGCATATAACTTATCATGACACATTGCATATAGCTGAACACAACAGGGTACAAATAACTGATAACGACACAGTGCACATAACTGATCATGACACGGTGCATATAACTGATCACGACACAGTGCACATAACTCATCACGGAACAGTGCACACAACTGATAACGACACAGTGCACATAACTGATCTCGACACAGTGCACATAACTGATCACGACCCAGGGCATATAATTAACTTATCATGACACATTGAACATAACTGATCGCGACACAGTGCACAAAACTGATCACCACCCAGAGCATAGAACTCATCACGACCCAGAGCACATAATTGAACACGATGCACATAACTGATCACGACACAGTGCATATAATTGATCATGACACAGTGCACATAACTGATCAAGACAGAGTGCCCATAACTTACCACAACACAGTACATTCAAATGAACACGACACAGTGCACATAACTGATCAAGACACCATGCACACAAATGACCACAACACAGTTCATATAAGTGATCACGGCCCAGTGCACATAACTGATCACGACACAGTGTAGATAACTTAGCAGGACACAGTGCACATAGCTGACCACGACACAGTGCATATAATTGAATATTAAACAGTGGACATAATTGATCAAGACACAGTGCACATAACTGATCATGACCCAGTGCATACAACTAATCACGTCACAGTGCATACAACTGACAACGACACAGTGCATATGATTGATCACGACCCAGTGTACATACCTGATCACAACACATTGCACATAACTGATCAAGACACAGTGCATGTAACTGATCACGACACAGTGCACATAACTGATTATGACACATCACACATAACTGATCACGACACAGTGCATATATCTGATCAGGACACAGTGCACATAATTGATTACGACACAGTGCATATAACTGATCACAACACATAGCTTATAACTGATCACGACACAGTGCACATAACTGATCACAACACAGTGCATATAACTGATCATGATCCAGTGCACATAACTAACCACGACACAGTCCCTGTAATTGATCACCACCCAGAGCACATACCTGAACACGACGCAGTGCACATAACTGATCAAGACACAGTGCCCATAACTGATAACAACACAGTGCTTACAAATGATCACGACAAAGAACATATACCTGATCACGACACAGTGCACATAGCTGATCATGACCCACCGCACCTAACTGATCACGACAGAGTGCACATAACTGGTCACGACACAGAGCACATAGCTGATCATGACCCACAGCATATAACTGATCACGACAGAGTGCACATAACTGATCACGACACAGAGCACATAACTGATCATGACACAGTGCACAGAACTTATCACGACAGTGCATAAACCTGATCAAGACACAGTGCCCATAATCGATCAGGGTACAGTGCACGTAACTGATCACGACACAGAGCATGTAACTCATCATGAACCAGTGCATATAACAGATCACTACAGAGTGCATATAACCGATCATGACATAGTGCACATAACTGATCAGGACACAGTCCACATAACTGATCACAACACAATACTCATAACTGATCACGACACAGTGCAGATGACTGATCACGACACAGTGCATATAACTGATCACGACACAGTGCACATCACTGATCACGACCCAGTGCATATAACTGAGCAAGACTCAGTGCATATAACTGAACAGGACACTGTGCGTATAACTGACCACGACCCTATGCAAATAATTGATCATGACGCAGTGCAAATTCCTGATCACTACACAGTGCATATAACTGATCACGACCTAGTGCCCATAACTGATCAAGACACAGTGCACATAACTGATAACGACACAGTGCATATAACTGATCATGACCTAGTGCCCATAAATGATCACGACACAGTGGACATAATTGATCACGACACAGTGCACAAAATTCATCACGAAACAGTGCACATAACACATAATGACACAGTGCATATAACAGTTCACTACACAATGCATAAAACTGATCATGACATAGTGCACATAACTGATCATGACACAGTGCATATAACTGATCACGACACAGTGTGCTTAACTGATCATGACCCAGTGCATATAATTGATCACGAAACAGTGCATATAATTGATGACAAAACAATGCATATTACTGATCATGACCCAGTGTACATAACTGATCACGACACAGTGCATATAACTGATCACAACACAGTGCACATAACTGATCAAGACACAGTACACATAACTGATCACGACACAGTGCATATAACTGATCACGACACAGTGCACATAGCTGAACACGACACAGTGCACATAACTGATCACGACACATTGCACATAACTAATCACGACCCAGGGCCCATAACAGTTCATGACCCAGTGCACATAACTGATCATGACACAGTGCACATAATTGATCACGGCACATTGCACATAACTGATCACAACACAATGCATTTAACTGATCAGGACACAGTGCATATAACTGAACAAGACATGGTGCATATAACTGATCAAGACACAGTGCACATAATTGATCTCGACAAGGTGCACATAACTGATCATGACACAGTGCACATAACGGACCAGGACACATTGCACATAACTGATCAAGACGCAGAGCAGATAATTGATCACGATATAGTGCATATAACTGATCATGACACAGTGAACATACCTGCTGAAGACACAGTGCTTATAAATGATCATGACACAGTGCACATAACGGATCATGACCCAGTGCATATAACTGATCGTGACCCAGTGCACATAACAGATCACGACACAGTGCATACAAGTGATCACAACACAGTGTACATAACTGATCACGACACAGTACATATAACTGATCACGATACAGTGCACATAACTGATCACGGCACAGTTCACACAACTGATCACGACACAGTGCATACAACTGATCAAGACACAGTATACATAACTGCTCACGACACAGTGCTTATAACTGATGCGACATAGGGCACATAACTGGTCACGACACAGTGCATATAACTGATCACGACACAGTGCCCATAACTGATCACGGCACAGTGCACACAACAAATCACGGCACATTGCACACAACAGATCACTACACATTGCACATAACTGATCACGACACAGTTCACATAACTGATCACCACACAGTGCAAATCACTGATCATGACACAGTGCCTATAACTTATCATGACCCAGTGCATACAATTGATGACAACACAGTGTACATAACTGATCACGACACAGTGCATATAACTCAAGCGACACAGTGGACATAACTGATCACAGTACAGTGCACATAGCTAATCAGGACCGAGTGCATACAAGTGATCACAACACAGTGTACATAACTGATCACGACACAGTGCACATAACTGATCACGACACAGTGCATATAACTGATCACGACACAGTGCATATAACTGATCACGACTCAGTGCACATAATTGATCAAGACACGGTGCACATAACTGATAATGACACAATTCACATAACTGATCACCACACAGTGCATATCACTGATCACAACAGAGTGCCCATAAGTGATCACGACTCAGTGCATATAAGTGCTCACAGCACAGTGCTTACAAATGATGACGACACAGTGCTTATAAATGATGACAAAACAGTGCACATAACTGATCATGACACAGTGCATATAACTGATCACGACACAGTGCATATTACTTGTCACGACCCGGTGTACGTAAATGATCACGACACAGAGCACATAACTGATCACGACATAGTACATATCACTGATCATGACTCAGTGCACATAACTGATCACGACACAGTAGACATTACTGATCATGACGCAGTGCATATAACTGATCACGACAGTGCACATAACTGATCATGGCACAGTGCCCATAACTGAACACGATACGGTGCACATAACTGATCACGACACAGTGCATATAACTAATCACGACTCAGTGCATACCACTGATCACGACACAGTGTACATAACTGATCACGACACAGTGCATATAACTGATCATGACACTGCACACAACTGATCACGACACATTGCACATAACTGATCACGACACATTTTACATAACTGATCATGACACAGTTTATACAACTGATCAAGACAAAGTGTACATAACTGCTCACATCACGACACAGTGCTTATAACTGATGCGACATAGTGCACATAACTGATCACGACCGAGTGTACATAACTGGTCACGACACAGTGCATATAACTGATCACGACACAGTGTACATAACTGCTCACAACACAGTGCACACAACTGATCACGACACATTGCACATAACTGATGACGACACAATGCACATAACTGATCACGGCACAGTGCACACAACTGATCACGACACATTGTACATAACTGATCACGACAGAGTTTACATAACTGATCACGACACAGTGCACACAACTGATCAAGACACAGTGTACATAACTGATCACAACACAGTGCTTATAACTGATGCGACATAGTGCACAGAACTGATCATGACCCAGGGTATAAAACTGATCACGACACAATGCATACAATTGATCACGACACAATGCAAATTACTGAGTACGACCTAGTGTACATAACAGATCACGACACAGTGCACATAACTGATCACGCCACAGTGCATATCACTGATCACGACTCAGTGCACATAACTGATGATGACACATTACACATAACTGATCACAAAACAGTGCCTATAACTAATCAATACACAGTGCACATAATTGATCACGACACAGTACACATAACTGATCATGACACAGTGCCGAGAGCTTATCATGACACAGTGCTCATAACTGATCATAACACGATGTACAAAATGATCACGACACAATGCATATAACAGATTACGACACAATGGAAATAACTGATCACGACACAGTGCACATAACTGATTATGATCCAGTGCATATAACTGATCACGACACAGTGCCTATAACTGATCACGACACAATGCATATAACAGATTACGACACAATGGAAATAACTGATCACGACACAGTGCATACAATTGATCACAGCACAATGCATATTACTAATCACGACACAGTGTACATAACTGATCATGACACAATGCACATAACTGATCACGACACAGTGCATATAACTGATCACGACACAGTGAAAATAACTGATCACGATCCAGTGCATATAACTGATCATGACAGAGTGAACATAACTGATCATGACACAGTGTACATAACTGATCATGACACAGCGCACATAACTGATCACGACACAGTGCACATAACTGATCAGGACACAGTGTACATAACTGATTACGACACAGTGCTCATAACGAATCAGGTCACAGGCATATTTCTGATCATGACGCAGTGCATATAACTGATCACGACCCAGTGCATATAACTGATCACAAAACAGTGCATATAATTGATCACGACACAACGCATATTACTGAGCATGACACAGAGTACATAACTGATCATGACATAGTGCATATTACTGATCACGACACAGTGCACATAACTGATGCGACACAGTGCATATAACTGATCATGAATCAGTGGATACAACTGATCACAACAGTGTAGATAACTGATCACGACACAGTGCACATAACTGATGCGACACAGTGCACACAACTGATCATGACCCAGTGCACATAATTGATCACGACACGGTGCACATAACTGATGACAACACAGTGCACATAATTGATCACGACACAGTGACCATAACTGATAACGACACAGTGCATATAACTGATGCGACACAGTGCACATAATTTATCATGATACAGCGCACATAATTGATCATGGCACAGTGCACATAACTGATCACGATCCAGTGCATATAACTGATCACGACACAGTGCACATAACTTACCACGACACAGTGCATATAACTGATCAGACTCAGTGCACATAACTCATCACGACACAGTTCATATAACTGATCACGACACAGTGCACATGACTGATCATGACACAGTGCACATGACTGATCACAACCCAGTGCACATAATTGATCACGGCACAGTGCACATATTTGATAACGGCACATTTGATAAGTGCACTTAACTGATCACTACACAGTTAATATAATTGATCGCAATATATTTGAACCCAGAGCACATCAATGAACACGACGCAGTGGAAATAACTGATTACGATACAGTGCACTTAATTGATCACGGCACAGTGCTCATATCTGATAATGACACAGTGCACATAACTGATCATGACACAGTGCATATAACTGATCATGACACAGTGCACATAACTGATAACAACAAAGTGCATATAAATGATCAGGAGACAGCACACCTAAGTGATCACAACATTATGCACATAACTGATCATGACCCAGTGCACATAACTGATCATGACACAGTGCACATACTTGACAACCACACAATGCACATAACTGACCATCGTGCAGTCCATATAACTGATCACGACACAGTGCATAACTGATCATGACACAGTGCACGTAATTAATCAGCACACAGTGCATATAACTGATCACGACACAGTGCACATAACTGATCACGAGCAAGGGCATATAGCTGATCACGACACAGCACTTATAAGTGATCACGACACTATGCATGTTACTGATCATGACCCAGTGTACATAATGGATCATGTCACAGTGCACATAGCTGATCACGACACAGTGCACATAACTGATCACGACACAGTGCTCCATATAATTGATCACGGCAAAGGGCATATAAATTATCACGACACATTGCATATAACTGAACACGACGTGGTAGAAAAAACTAATCATGACACAGTACTCATAACTGATCATGAAACAGTGCAAATAACTGATCACGAGACAGTGCATATAACTGATCAAGACACAGTGCATATAACTGATCACAACTCAGTGCATACAACTGATCACAACACAGTGCAAATAACGGATGCGACACAGGGCACATAACTGATCATGACACAGTGCACATAATTGGTCACGACACGGTGCACATAACTGATCATGACACAGTGCACATAACTGATCACGACACAGTGCCCCTAACTGATCACAACACAGTGTATATAACTGATGCGACACACTGCACATAACTTATCATGACACAGTGCACTTAATTGATCACGGCACAGTACACATAACTGATAACAACACAGTGCACATACTGATTATGACACAGTGCATATAACTGATTGTGAAACAGTGCACATAACTGATCATGACACAGTGCATATAACTTATCACGACCCAGTGCACATAAGTGATCACGACACAGTACACATAACTGATCATGACACAGTGCATGTAACTGCTCACGACACAGTGCACATAACTGATCATGACACAGTG
>PVJH01035303.1:8446-19911 GCA_004026705.1 Nesogale talazaci
GCCTTGCCATTTTAATTTTTTTTTTTTTTAGAATTCCTCTAAAAAAATATACCAATCTTCAGCCAAAGAGCACGGACATTAAGGAAATGCCCTGTGAAAGCCAGGCTCTGCTTAGATGGTTGTTTCAAGAGCCTCACCAAGCTTCACTGGGTAGCAGGATAAGATGTCCCGCTTCCCATTCCCGTGGGCCACAGAGTTTCCTTGTGGGCTGCCAGTGAAGGCTGTGCCCATGGAGGTGAACTTTGGTACATGATTGTGAACAGTGAAGGTCGCCTGCCTCTGCTAAGTACACTGGCATCTCAGGACAGTTGTCTTCCTGGTGCCGGCCTAACCGGTCGAAAAAAGAATAGATGAGTTGACCTTGAATACGTTGAGCTTTTGTTCTTTATGATGGCTATAGTCTTTTTTTTTTTTTTAATAAATCATTTTATCCGGGGCTCATACAACTCCCATCACGCTCAATACACACGTCAACTGTATTCAGACTGCACCCGTTGCTATCAGCACTCTCGAAATGTCCTCCCTCCACTTGGGCCCCCAGTACCAGCTCCCCACATTTCTCCTCCCTTCCCCACGAACCCTCAACCCTTCACAAATCATCATTTTTCACACTGTACACTGATGCATCCCTTCGCCCACTTCCCTGCCGTCCACACCGCACCCCAGAGGGAGCAACTGGTTCCCCCTTCCGGTCCACCCTCCCGCCCGTTATAGTCATTTTTGGGGGCGTGGGGGGAGGCATCACTGCCCTCTGGTGGTCGTGGGAGCTACCCCGCCTTGCTGCTGCTGGATTTGAACCGCCAAGCCAGTGGGCCACAGTCCCCCACTCAACCACTACGCCACTGGGGCTCAGCCCCGGTTATAGTCATTTTTGACAGCAGCTCAACAGTGCGGTTTTTGTTGTCTTTGGGGTGCGTATGTCTTGTCTTTCTGATTGTATAGGTCCGCTGTTGCGCCAGGGGTCTCGTCAGGCCTGTGTCTGCCTCGTTCCTGAATAGACCAGAGGTCCCATCCAAACAGGTAAGGGAGTAAGGTCCTTGTTTCCAAATGGGGCCGGTTTGGGTACATTGAAGTGCTGGAAAAGGAACATAGAGGGTTGTGATCGACACCATCACCACCCCCCACCCCCAGGGTGAACGTTTGTGTCGAGAAACTTGCAAAAGAAAGGTCTCCCTGACGCTCCAGGTGTCCTGGCACTGAGAACAGACTCCAGGACCAGCTCCCAGCAGACTTTGCCATCTGTACTTGCCCCTGCCCTGCCAGGCAATTTGCCTGCCCTTTCAGAGAGCTCAGGTGGGCGGGTTAAGAGGGTGAAGTCTGTCACCCGTCCTGTGCCTCACTATATCTCCCTGTACTCTTTCTTCTCTTTACCTCTTTCCACCTCTCCCTCTCCCAGCCTTCCTACAGCAACTCCCCGCTCCAGGTGGCCAGGCGGGAGTTCCAGACCAGCGTCGTCTCCCGGGATATTGACACAGCAGCCAAGTTTATCGGTGCTGGGGCGGCCACGGTTGGCGTGGCTGGCTCGGGGGCTGGCATTGGGACAGTGTTTGGCAGCTTGATCATCGGCTATGCCAGGTAAGTTTCAGGGTCACCTACATGATCTCCCATGTGTGCCCCAGCCTATTCGGGGGACCCTCAGCCCAACCTGGCTCCCTTAAAACTTACCCTGTTGGTTTCTCCACTTGTCCACCCAGCCTCCCCCCCAGGAAATGTACGGGCCAGTCAGCTCCCAGGGCACAGTCATCCCCATCCACCTTGCCCTCCACTGCCAGCATGGCTCCACTCCCTACCCTTCCGGGGCTGGCATTGCTCTCTTTCCCTGGCAGGAACCCATCTCTCAAGCAGCAGCTCTTCTCCTACGCCATCCTGGGCTTTGCCCTGTCTGAGGCTATGGGACTCTTCTGTCTGATGGTCGCCTTCCTCATCCTCTTCGCCATGTGAGGCTCCGTGGGGGTCACCGACCTGTCCCTGCTGCTTCAACTCCAGGCCGTGCCCCGTGCTGGAGTGTGCTAAGCTTTACCATTAAACACGGCGTTTCTCTAAATGCATATGCCTGAGCCTCAGTTCTTTGCCCTGGGGGACTTGGGTGGGGGAGAAGAGAGGAAATCGATTCAGCCACCAGCAGCGGGAAACTCCTCAGGACGGATCGATTGCACTGGTATGAACACACCTGTTCTCTCCTCCCAGAAGAGCATGGAATTAGCCCAGTAACAAGAACTGGTGTTTTCTCCTTTCAGATTAACTTGTAACATTTTTAGAGAGCTTAATTTGCATCGACTCTATGCCAAGTGTTGGTTTGTTTTTTTACATTATTATGTCCACAACTCTATAGATGGCTAAGTGTAAGTATTAAGCCTGTTTACCAGAGAGCCAAGGCTTGGGGAAACAATAACATGTCCAAAGTCCCAGGTGCAGATGACAGAATTGGGGATTTCTCCTCCAGCCGGCTTACACCTTTACTGCTATGCTGGCCCATCTGTTTCCATTTTGATCCCCAAAGTAAGGTGGCACAGAGAGGGAAACTTGGTTCCAAAGTTGAACAGCAAGCTTGAGGTGGAGGGAAGCCTGGACTTTGCCCTACTTGTTTTTCATTCCTGGTTGGTCTTTTTCAAGGAGCCCTGGTGGTGCCATCAGGTAATTGTTGGGCTGCTCACCGAAGGTCAGCTGTTAAAACCCACTAGCAGAGAGGTTCTCAACCTGTGGGGGTGGACCTATAAAACCCCTTTGGGGGTGGAAAGACCCTTTCACAGGGGTTGCCCGGTTCATAACAGTAGCAAAATGACAGGAAGTAGCAGTGAACATAATCTTAGAGTTGGGGGGCCACCACAACATGAGAAACTGTATTGAAGGGTTCTGGCATCGGGAAAGTTCAGAACCACTGCACTGGGAGCTTGTGAGAAGAAGATGAGGCTCTGAGCTCGCCTAAAGATTTACCCCCTCAGGAAACACCCCACCCCTACCTCGGATTGCTGAGTTGGGATTGTCGCCATGGCAGGGAGTTGGGTTTTTCGGTTTGGTGGTGCTGTTAGGTAATCATTGAGATGCCAACTTCAATGCTATTCCTCACCAACAGTCTATTCCTATAAAGACTGAGTCAGAGAGGGGGAGTCGGGATGGAGGGGGAAAGATGCAAAGCTGGTGCCAAGGGCTCAAGTGGGAAAGCAGATATTTGGAGAATGATGACGGCAGCAGGCATGCAAAGGTGCTTGGCATGGTATATGTGTGAAGCAATTGTGGTAAGCCATGTACAAGCCCCCAATAAAATGATGAAAGGAATTAAGTGTTGTTTTTGTTTTTAAAAAGCGGGCTGAGCCCTGGTGGCGTAGTGGTTGTTCACGGGACTGTGGCCCACTGGGACAGAGGTTCAATTCCAGCAGTGGGGCTGGGCCTCCTACTCCCACCACCGGAGAGCAGTGATGCCCCAAAACAAAGGGAAAAAAAAAGCTTAAGAGCCCCCATAAATGATCTTTTTTTTTTTTTTTGGGGGGGGGGGGGGGCATCACTGCCCTCAGGTGGTGGGAGTAGGAGGTCCAGCGTTTGCTCCATGGAGCTGGAATCGAACCTCCATCTTTCTGGTGGTCTCATGAGTCTGTCCAGCAGTTCTCTGCCCAGACTTGACTCAAAATCACAAGCTCAGTGTCATCCAGTCTCTTCTGGCTAACAGGGACCCTATGGGACCGAAGTGCTCCTTTGACTGAATCTTTGCAGAAGCCGACTTCTCGTCTTCCCCCACACCCCACTGTAGAATGGCTAAGTTTGACCAACTGACCCCCCCTTCCTATAAACAACACAGCGCCCCCAGGGCCTGCACCCTACTCCAGTGGTGTGGCTATCTCAGGGAGGATAAGCTGATGGATGAAACAGCTGCAGCTTCACTAAGCCTCCCTAGGGGCCGTCCACGGACAGAATGCATCTGGTGCTGGGGAACACGGTCTGCAAGCTGGACGGTTGAAAAGGAATGATAATGGACAGGTAAAGCCATTTGGTGGAAGTCATGCCTCCAAACTTCGTGATCTACGTGATACCAAGGCCATTCCCAGTTAGCGCCAGGAACATCTTCCCACCGAAAGGGAAGACATGGGGAAAGCTGTCAAGTCCTCCAGAATGGCTCAGCCCGTGTGCGACTGAAAAAGATGGTGGGTCTTTGTGAGCGCCCTGTGGGAAAAGGCCAAGGAATGTACGTAAGGCCCGTGCTCTCAGAAGCTTGAAACGTCCGGGAGCATGAACAAGGCCATGTGCAGTGTGATTACAGCAGCTATGGACTGGAAATCCTGAGGAGGAAATGAAGAAAGTTAGCACTTGTTCTCTCTTTTTTTCTTTTTGGCTTTACTGCCTTGGTGGGATTAGGAAGCCCAGCCTGGCTCCTGGAGAGCTGCTGCTGGATTTGAACAGCCAACCCTTTGGTCTGCAGTCCCGCACACAACCCCTATGCCACCGGGGCTCAGCCGGCACTTGTTCTCATAGTATTAGCTGACGTACGCCAGGCAGTGCCAAGCGCTTTCCTTGATTGACTGGGCCCAGTGAAGAAACCGAGGGTAACTCAGAGGTGGCACTGCCCGGGGCCACACGGCTGGTCGGTAAAGTTGTGGTTCCAGCTCCTGAACCTAAGTTCTTTTCACCGTGGGCTCGTGTAGTGTGCAGAGCTGTAGGCCAACAACTCCAGTCCAAGTCCGGATGTCCCTCAGTCAACAAACTATCCTCATCTCTCTCCCAGTCTCAGCCTCAACCCCTTTGGGACCAGAAAGTCCTTTGGTGTGAGTGCTCCTGCCTGCAGGATGTTTTTTTGTTTGTTTGTTTGTGTGTTTCGCAGGATGTTTAGCAACCCCTCTGGCCTCTAGCTGTGAGCTATTCACAGCAGCTCCACCCCGCATTGTAACAACCAAGGGCCAAATGTTGCTATTGCTGAATGTTCCCTGGCTGGAGGACATCAGCTGCCATGCTAAGCCCTCTTAGCCCCTCTCCGAAGTGACTCCCTCAAGGCTGCCACGCAACCCAGTGCTAGAGCCTGCAGAGAAGTGCAGGAATCTCAAGGCCATGGGGAGGGAGTGGGACTAAGGTTTCACTAGCAGAGGAGGAACTGCCAAGGGAGCAATAGGTGAGCTGGTGAGACTTACGCAACCGGAACTCTGGACCCCCAGGGGATGCTAGGCTGGCATCTTTGCCGGGTTGCTACCCCTCGTGGTAATCAAGGAGCAGCCCCCAGGGACAGCGGCTGCCTTTTCCTTGCCATGAAGCTCCCAAATGGAGTTTTTCCCAAGTGGTTGGTAAGAAGTTTCCTCCGTTGGCTCCAGGAATTGTTGGAACTTAACCCAAACCAACAGCATTGGGAATGTGGTTAGTGGACTCACCTAGAGTCCTAGGGGGTCTGCAGTGTCATGCTTGCCCACCCCTAACCTGGCCAGTTCAGTCCCATGACCTTATATGGAATGGGGCTCCTTTAGGGGCTACAGGACTGGCCCATGAATGGAGCCGCTGTGCTCATTGCAAAACATGAGTGTAAACAAAGGTACATTTTTCATGGGAGAGGGTTCATAGCATTCATTCTATTTTCCTTTTCTTTTTTTTTATGTGTGTGTGGCATCACTGCCCTGGTGGCAGTAGGAAGCCCAGCCTTGCTCCTGGAAAGCTAATGCTGGATTTGAACTGTCAACCCTATGGGCTGCAGTCCCACACCCAACCACTGCACCACCGGGGCTCAGCCTCATTCTATTTTCAAAGAGGTGAAAGAGGAAACAAAATCCATTGCTGTTGCATTTATTCCAAAATAAAGGACCCACACACAGACAAAAAAAAAAATGGTGGCGGGGGTGGGAACTAACACCCGTCACCAAGGCAAAGATTGCTGCCATAAAGCCAGGAAGTCCAGCTCTGCCACTTCCTAACTGACCACTTCCATCCTTCCCCCCAGCCTTGATTTTCTCAGCTTGGGAATGGGTAATCATTTAATCAGGAGAAAAACTGGCAAACACCCCTGTTCTGTCGGTAAGGAACTCTAGCTTCCTATCATGTAAGTACACCTGCAAGTAACGTGGAGATAAAAACAATTTGTGGTGGTTATGAATTTTAAAAAGGCGACTTGCCAATAGAAGGGTGAGAGCTGAAGGGGCTTCAAAAAAGTCCGTGGAAAAATCCCATTGTCTCTTCATTGCATTGTCCGTAAGATGGTGAAGTCATTTGTCTAGGTGTGTTTCTCAGGAGATTCTATGAGGGGTCCTGGCGGTGGTGCGGGCGGTTACTCAAGGTGGGCTGCGACCCACGTGAGCAGCTGTTCGAAACCACCGGCAGCTTCCTGGGAGAAAGACCGGGCCTTCTTCTCCCATACAGGTACCTTCTTGGGAACCCTGAGTGGCCGCTGTGGGTCAGCCTCAAGTCAATGAGATGAATGCACGTCGTTGTTTTTAGGTAGGTGTCCCTCATCGGGACAACCCAAAGAAACACTGGTCCTGTGCCACCTCACAACTGTTGCCGCCCTGGAGCCCACTGGTACAGTCACTGTGGGGTCACGCCTTCCTGATGCCCGTCTTTGGGGACGAGGCCCTTCTGACAGCCCGTCCAAGGTTACGTAAGAGGGAGTCGCATCAATCTCTCTTCTGAGGGGCCTTCTGCGAGCTGGCAGTCCATGAGAGATTCCAAATTCTTCAACACCATGATTCAAAGGCAGTAATTCTTCAGTCCTTTGTATTCATTTTGCATACCTATGAAATGACTGGCTTGGGTAAAGGTGGCACTTTATTTAAAGAAGGCTTTTGCAGATTCGCCCAATGCAATATAGATGAGGGAGCTTCAAAAATCTCCATCATCTTTTCATCCCATTTTCCCATGAACTTTTTGAAGCTCACTCTGTGTCCACCTATACATGTCTACGTATTGGAATATGGCCTGATGAAATAATAATATACGAATTATTAGTGATTTTTACTTGGAAGTTTCAAAACACCCAATCCAAGCCCTGATTTCTTTTATGCCCATAATCTATGACTTTGACTGGGACCTGGGAAGTTTCCTCTCTCTGGCGATGAGCCTAAGACTAATGACATCCCTGAAAGGGAAGTGGGAGCAGGACAGTGGGACACGCGACCCTGAGGAAGGAGAGAAGAAACTTCACAGTGAACTTTACGGAAATGGGGGCACAGTGGTGACCTGAACTCAAGGTCACTTGCCTAATTGCCATAAGCAAGGTGCTGGCTACCAGACTTCACTGTTTCAAGGGCCCTCCTCAAGGCACAGGGCTGTCTTGTTGCTAGGAAAGGAGACTTTGATTCAGGTCCCTGGAGGAAGACTGCTCAATTCTCACCTTTCCTCTGAGCGCCCTGGGGGGGCCTCCAGAAGGCACCCTTTTACCATCTGTCGAGCTAGACGCTGCTTTGAGAAACGCACTGAGCACGCCGATCAGCTAGCTTCTGACCTTTCCCCTCTCCAAGCTTGCAGGTCTCCTAGAGGTGGTGATACTGACCTGTTCTTTCAGTGACTATCATGCCCCGTCACCATCCGTCCTGATGGGCAGCTTCTTTGAACAAGCTTGGCTCTGCCCTTGGGATAGAAAATAGGTCTATCCGAAGAGAGGAGAGGAGGGAAGATGATGAAATCCTAAAGATGTATGGCTAGGTGAGGGCACTTGGCTTCCTTGTCCTCGTTTCCCCTCTGTTCACCATTTATGCAACACCCAGGGACAGAGGGACGTCGCAGAGCCACAGGATGGTCGCCCATGGTTCCTGCCCTGGAGGAGGAAAAAGGTCTAGTGGCCAGACAGATGAGTAACCAAATAACTAAAATAAAAAGTAGTATGTGCTATGTGTAATAAAGGGATAAAGAGGCATGAGAGCCAACAGAGGGAGTAATTAATGACTAATTATTAATAATAATATGCCTGGAAGTATTAAAAGTTGGCAGAGAAAGTTATTTCAGTTAGCTTTGAAGGATGAGTAAGGATAATAAGTTAATCATATAAAAAATTTAAATAAGATAATTGCAGTAATGAGTGAAACAATTACTCAGGCCTGATACTGTGCATGTTCATTAGCACATTATCTCTACTAGTAGCTGTTATTATTTTTCAAATATTGTAGATAAGGAACACAGGCTCAGAGAGGTCACGAAATTAAGGATTTTCCCGAGTGGAGTAGAGGAAAAGAGTATTCCACGTACAAAAAATACCACAAGCAAAGGCCTGGGTTAAAGATACCCAGACAAGAGAGTTGCTCGTTCTTTTTGGTGCTTTCCCTTTAGGAAAAGTGCTATGTAGTCCTCAGAGAAACTCTTAGAGGTAGGAATGGTCGCTTTTCTTTAAGTGATGAAGCAGGAGCCCTGGTGGTACAGTTTGTTAACTAGAAGGTGAGCTGTTCGAAACCACCTGCCGCTTCACAGAAAAAGGATGAGGCTTTCCACTCCTGTAAAGAGTTTCATTTGGGCTGAACCCCGGTGGCGTAGAGGTTGTGTGCGGGACTGCAGCCCATAGGGTTGGTGGTTCAAATCCAGCAGCAGCTCTCCAGGAGCAAGGCTGGGCCTCCCACTCCCACCAGAGGGCAGTGATGCCCCCCTCCATAAAAAAAAAAAAAGAAAAGAGTTGCATTCAGGGAACCAAAAGGGGTAATTCTAGCCTATTCCTTAGGGTCACTCTGAGTCAGAATTGATTTGATGGCAGTTCGTTTGGTTTTGATTTTTGAAGTGTGCAGAAAGAGGCGAAGGAGTGAAATTAGGGAGGCTTTTACTTTAGAAAATAAAGCATTTTCTGTTCACTGCCCCATCCCTGCCAGACCGTGCACCAGCAAACAGTGGCCTGAAATAAGGGGAAGACACACGGAGGAATCCACTAACCCATGGACCGCCTTTTGGGCTGGACAGTTTGTAGCTGTGGAGCTGCGTAGTGTTCTGTCTTTGTGTGAGGTCCCTGGCAGTCGGCCTGTGCCCGCCTCACTCTGTAAATAAGGCTCAAGCAAAATCCTGCAATCCCCTAAAAAGGAACAGAGTTTAAATGGGCAATAGATGCACAGCATGTTCCAAAGGTTGGTCTCTTCTTACTCTGTAGCTCACACTGCTGGCAACAAGTCTACCTAAAGGTTACCACCAGGCCAGACCCATATCCTTTCAGAAACATGCTGGTTATCTTACTTACCAAGTCATAAAACACTGTACTAATACAACATGAGATCTACATAAACTACTGTATTTTGCTTCGTGTAAAGTGCCAAGGCCGTGCCAGCCAGGCCCTGTGCTTGTGTGGATGTGGGCGGGGGAATCAGCCTCTCCACAACCGAATGGGTGCAAAGAGGTGGTTGTCATCCAGGGGTGAATGAAAGCAACACCAGACAGGATTATGCATGCAAGAGTCACCTTCTCAGTCATGACTTCAGGAGCCAGGTCTGAGCAGAGAGGGGAAATAATGTAATCTCATGAGTTCACATAGTCTTGAACACGCAGGCCATGGTAAGAACACGCATTAACAGGAAGAGCTTGTACCATAGGCACACAAGTAACAGGTTAAGGAGCAGCTAGGGGTACACACGCAACAGGAAGGGGTTGTACTTGGGGCACACCTACATCACAAGATGGGAGGGCTCTGAAAGTCAAGACAGCAACCTAACCTTAGTCATCTGAGTTGGCTTCACCTTCGGTGTCTTTGCGCTTTTTCCAGGGTAACGATCCATTATCCTTAGCAGAAGGCAGTGGGTCCTACTTAGGGTGGGGCAGACACTAGGGGCTGATTGCTTTTGATGGCAACCACCTTCAGGCAGATAGCCTTTTTAAAGCAGTTTGGCCTTCCCACGGGAATTTGCATGCAGCACCTTAAATTTGGCATTATTGGGCGGGTGGGTGGGGCATCCTGGGCAGTAACTTTACTTAGGAGAACGTGAGCCGGACGCATCTCCAAACCACCAATGTCAAGGTTCCCTCCCTGGGAGCATTGGCCTCCCAGATGCCTTCATGGTTCCGGTTCCCACATGCTTGATTCACAGGTAACACCCAGTCCAGTATCCCAAGGGTATTTGCATTTATGTGTGTGTGTGCTGGGGTGGGTGGGGGTAAAGGAGAAAGAAGGAAACAACAGGTACCATACAATCATAGAATGGGCTGAGCCCCGGTGGTATAGTGCTTGTGCGCGGGACTGTGGCCCACTGGGTCGGAGGTTCAATTCCAGCAGTGGGGCTGGGCCTTCTACTCCCACCGCCGGAGAGCAGTGATGCCCCCCCCCCAAAAAAAAAACAAACCAGAAACAATCATAGAATGCCAAACAATGACCTACCACCTAGTCACTAGTGATTGAAACTTGCCTCTGGATTCAGACAAGTTTGGCACACAGCCTCAATTCTGCCACTTGCTAGCACTCTGACCCTGTTTAAGTGCCCGGACCTTTGTAAGCCTGTTTTTCCATCTGTCAGAAGAGGCTAATAATAGGACTTACTTCATAGCCCTCAATAAATGTTCGCCATTATTATTCAGGGCTACAGACCTTATTGAACATCCACAAAGCTCTGCAAACTAGACTTTAAAAAAACTTATTTGGCAGCAAAATGTGATCCATAATAAAACTATTCATGCACTTTAGTGTGAATATTCATAAATTAATCCAAATTCGTGTGCTCATCCACACATTCGGCTGAGGAGATAACAGAATCAATGTATGGATATTATGAGCTGCCCCAGGCCAAGCTTGGAGTCTTGTTAGGTGTCTCGAGAAGAGATAGCTAGCTCAGTCCTCGGCTCCGTGCCAGAAAGAACTCATGCCGAAGCCTGGTTTGTGATCGAGTTCTATGAAAGTTGTAAGTTTCAGGTCTCCATGGGCACCCACAGGGCCCCTAATCCCCGTCTGCCTGCCTTGAAGCTCTTCATCACGCAGTCTGCAAGGGGAGGCATGGCTGCCAACCCTGGTCGACCCCATTGGCTGAATTGAATCCACTTGACCTAGGTGAGCCAATCCAGGTGCAGCCCTTCTGGCCAAACGCTCGAACCTCTGAGGGTACACAATGGGCGCCCCCGTCCCTCTGCTATACTACCTAACAGTATTATTTGAAATCTTGAAAAATATCTGGCCCCAAGGGCTTTTTTTTTTTTTTTTTTTTTAGGCATCACTGCCCTCAGGTGGTGGGAGTAGGAGGCCCAGCCTTTGCTCCTGGGAGCGAGAATTGAACCTCCATCCCAGTGGGCCGCAGTCCCGCGCACAACCACTATGCCACCAGGTCTCAGCCCAATTTTTTTTTTGGGGGGGGGTTATCACTGCCCTCTGGTGGTGGGAGTAGGAGGTCCAGCCTTTGCTCCGTGGAGCTGGAATCAAACCTCCATCCCAGTGGGCCGCAGTCCCGCGCACAACCACTACGCCACGGGGGCTCAGTCGTTTATATTTTTAATTTTTTTAATCTTAAAGATTGTTCTGGGCTGAGCCTCGGTGGCATAGTGGTTGTGCGCGGGACTGCGGCCCACTGGGACGGAGGTTCAATTCCAGCAGTGGGGCTGGGCCTCCTACTCCCACC
>PVJH01035304.1:0-19811 GCA_004026705.1 Nesogale talazaci
TGCGTGTGCACATAGAAAGATCCAATGTGGTGTGGGTCTTGCTCCACCTTTCTCCTCAATCTCTGCCTTTGTTTTCGCTGTTTTTCCAAATGGTGTTTAATCCAATTCTTTAGCTTCATGTTTGATGCCGAGAGTTCCAGGCTATCATTTGTATGGATTTCCTTGAGTTTTGATTGGTCTTCTTTGTGGAAGGACTGAGTATTAAGAATGCTATCTCCCCCCCCCCCAAAAAAAAGAGTGCTATCTTTTCTCAGAGTTCTGAATCCTTATAATTTTAATACACTTGCCTCTTTGAAGCTATTCTTATTGAAATACCATTTTATTTTTGTATTTCCTACTACTTTATAGCAACATTGAGCTTTTTCATTTAATGCTGCATTTCATCTTAATATGAAATATAATATAGATGAAGTTCCAACATTATTGTCTTATGAATTCAAACCTAAATATCTGGATCTATAATTTCTTTTGCCTTTTGGGTCTTATGTTTTCTTTTCAACCTAAAATTTATACATCCCAAACTCACTGCTCTCAAGTCTATCCTGACTCATAACAATCCTAGAAAGAGTTTCTACTCCTACAAAGAGGTACTTCCTTGATACCCCACAGGAACAGTTCCATCCTGCCCTGTGGGATTGCTATGAGTTAGCATTGACTTTAGCAGAGGGTGAATATTTACATACAAAGATTCCAACCTCAACACTGAAAATCATTGCCTCTTTGCTGTCCCTATCATCCCATTCTCCTCCATGCATGTCTAATGAATGGTACAGGCAGTTGAGTTCAAAACTCGACATTCTTTTAAAATCTCATCTTATGACTAGTCAGGATCATTCAAATAAGGTCTAGAAGACTCAAATGGCAGGTTGGTTGATTTTGCCATTCTTTTTAGTACAGGCGAACCTTCCCAGAAGCAGGAAGAAAGAAAACAACCACAAAGAGCCAAAGAAACGCCCATGATTGTGAGATGGCTGCACGTAGATGCCGGAGGGACCGTGACAAGGAGCTGTGGTAGTGGCAGAGACTATGAGACAGAATGACTGGCTCCCCAACCCACAGAATGACTAAAGCTCCTTCAGGCGGGAGGCTGATTTGCAGCGTGGGATTCTCTTTTGGCATTTAATAATCACTAAAGGAGCTTCCTAACACCTGAGCAGGCCAAACACTGAAGGCCTATTGAGAGATTGAGGATCAAAGAGAGAGAGAGATGGTTGCCAATATGACTCAGAAGTTTCTAAATTCTTAAATTTTCTGACCCTGATGATATAACCTGTTAATTCCCTTAGCAAACTCCATGATAATGAGTAGTGTCTGTGAGTTCTGTGTGACCATTGCAAAAGAGTATCAAACCCAAGTAGCGCACTATGGGAGGAACAGTTGGTGTCAGGACAAGAAATTTGGAGCAGGAAAGCATTTCTGACCTCTGCCTCATAGGAATCATTCTTGGGCAAATGTGGAATTGGGTTCTACTTCCTCCTTGTGTAGCCAGAGGAAGTTAGGCGGGGAGTTTCATGCCCTTTCCTGAATTGGTATTCGAAATAGGCTTTGTCACAAAGCTCCAGACACATGGAACCATGGTGCTTTGTGAGAGAAAGAAGAAAGCCCTGCCTCATATTCTTCAACAGTTACTTGAGTTGTTTTTACCTGTGGTGATTGAAAGAAATGTAAGAAATAGTCAACTTCAGCCATAGCAAGAAATGTGGTTTCTTTAGTGGATTGAGATAAAAGACCAGCAGCTTAAAGAAGATTGCTGATAGAATCTCAGGGCATTCTGGGGAAGCCCAAGACCTACTTCCTATTAATGAGATAACCCTGGATAAAAAAGAGAAAATTGAACTTGAGTGCTTTTAAAAGGATTATGTACTTAAGGTTCTATGTTGAGCGTATTATACTATGGATAATGGTATCTCATGCCTAGTATTATAAAACAGATCTACATGTGTGATATAAGTCAATATTGTGAATTTTAATCCCAAAGAGATTGTAGACCCACATTCTGACTACTTGATTGGGTTTGCTGCAGGTTTCTTATATTAGACTAGTATAGAGTATAGGTACTTAGTTTCATCCAGAAGCTTTGGTGTCAGGAAATACGCATTTCTAAAGCATGCAGACTTGGCCAGAATGGCTGTGAGAAGAGAAGCAGTAAGCTTGAAGAAAATGATGATGGGGAAATGTGTATACTCTGGCAACTCTATCCATAGATCTAGAGATTTTGCCTCGGGTGAGAAGTATATCAAATCATATAGTTCCTACGGTGTTTTCAAAGGAACTGACTTCATTTGCAACAGAGAAGTTCTGACCAAAGGCACTCTCAAGAAGAGTGGGGATTGAAGAGACAGAAGAGACAGCAAGGAGCAAGTGTAGGGGTGGCTAATGGAGGTGGGTGTAATGAACAGTTTAAACTGTTGTATACAGAGTTGATCACCTGAAGCAGGAAACCAATAGGGGTGGACAGACTGTCAATTATGTGGGCAGACAACTTGTCCCTCACTGACCCATAGTGGTATGGGGGACAAGAATGGAGACACAATGTGGGAATTGCACCCCATCTGACCCCACTACACTGAAGGACGTGCAACAGAACAGCAAGGAAAGCAGAGCAGTGAAATCCCCTGGGAACACCAAAATTAGACTTTGGGGTCAGGGTTAGCCTATCAGACTTAACTGAAAACACTACCAAAGACCAAAAATAGAATTTGAACTATTTCCACGTTTTCCTTTTTTTGTCCTTAGTTTGTTGTTGTTGTTCTTTTGTTGTTGTATTTTGCTCTGTCTTGTTGTTTATTATTTTTTCTTCAAGTCTATCTAAATTAGATAAGCAGGATAAATGATCTGGAGAAGAAAATGACAGGACTGATGGTTTAAGAGGACTTGTGATGTGAGAGAGGCAGGGGAAAGGAAGTGGGTGTAACAAATCCAGGAACAAAGGAACAACAAGTGATTCAAAATCAATGAGGACAGTGTAGGAGGCCTGTTATGGTTTGATCGAGGCCAATGTAGCCAATAGGAATTACTGAAATCTAAATGAAGATTGAACATGATAGTGGGACAAGAGGAAAGTAAAAGGAAATAGAAAAAGGAACTAGGAGGTAAAGGATATTTATGAAGATCTAAATACAGGCATGTACTTTTGTAAATATATTTACATGTGATTATGGGGAGATAGATCTATGTGTATATATTTATAGGTGTATATATTTACGGTGTTAAGGCAGCAAATGGACATTGGGTCTCCACTTAAGTATCCCCTCAGTGCAAGAACATTTTGTTGTATTAAACAATTTGTCCATCATTTGGTGACATGATCACCAAAGACAAAGTGGGGCATAAGGAAATGTGGTGAAGAAAACTGATGGTAGCAGGTTATGGAAATATATAGCATCTGGGGTCTTAAAGCCTTGGCAATAAACAACTGATCATCTAGCTGAGAAGCAACAAAGCTCACATGGAAGAAACATACCAGCCTATGTGATCACAAGGTGTTGATAGTTAGAAGTTGAGATGGAGGTGCAGGAAGGAGATAGAGCTCAGTTAGGTGTGAAATGCAAATATATAGGCTTTGTTGAAGGTAGTGAAGGATGTTGGGGAAGGAACGGGACAGCAGAGAAAGAGGAGCATCTTGAGTTCCTGGGTGATTCCAAGGCCTGAGATTTAGGCCAGAGAAGCCGCACCTGGTGCTGGGATGGTGGGATATATAGGATTTGAGTTGAAAGAAAGTGGATTGTTCTCAGAGCTGCAGTTGCTAGGAAACAGTGTTGGGGGAGCAACACTGTGTTCTGCCCAGGTGAGAGTCATATTATTCCTGGGAAACAATACCAGGGTGGTATGTTCTGTGGGTGAGGTAAGTTCTGGGGAGTGCTGAAGGCAGGTGCATTGAAGTTCAGGTGTTATGAAGCTTAGCAGACCACTCATCTTCTAGAGAGGCTGGAACAGTGGGTTGCTGGCCCTGGGCTCAGCCCACACAAATCGGATCAGATATCAGGCATCAAAGAACAACAACCAAAAATCATATCATTGTGAATGATGGGGAATGCAGAGTGGAGACCCAAAGCCCATCTGTAGGTGTGCTAGTCCAGGTAGACTAAACAAATTCATGGACACACATATGGATATAAGGAAAAGGTTTATATATAAGAGGAATGTGCATTGATAAAGCAGGGGTCTCCCAGTGGCTCCTCACTTCCAGGACTCAGGGTCCATCAACAGTATCCAGTGGTGGCAGAAGCAACTCATCTCTGGCAGGGGTCTCCACATGGCTTCTCCAGCTTCAGAGGTCTGGCTCCATCAGGGCAAAGCCGTGTGGGTTCTCCTCCGGCTCCTTCAGCTCCTGGGATGCTGCCATCTTGTCTTGTCCATAGTTCATTGTCTCTGAGACTAACTCCCAACAATTGGGGAGATAGCTTCACATCTTCACCAGGGAAATATCGCGAGATTTCTCAGACATATCAGGATAAAGCCATGCCCACACGGAGGCCTCATTAACTACTCAATGGCTATCTCCAGATTAATAGTCTAGACTCCACCCCTACATCTCAATCATGAAATTAACATTACCACATGACTGCCACAGTAGGCAACTGAACATCCCCTTACAGAAGGGTTGGGGTGTAAAATAGCACCGATAAAGCACACAACTTCTCTCTAGCTCCTAAATGTTTCCTTCCCTCCTCACACCCACCCCCACTGTCATGATCCCAATTCTACCTTATAAATCCAACTAGACCAGAGGATGTACACTGATACAGATAAGAGCTGGAACTACAGGGAATCCACAGCAGATAGACCCCTCAGGATTAATAATGAGAGTAGTGATACCAGGAGAGTAAGGGAAAAGTGGGGGAGAATGGTGGAACCGATCACAAAGATCTACCTATAACCCTCTCCCTGGGGGACAGACAACAGAAAAGTGGGTGAAGAGAGACATCTGTCAGTGTAAGACATGAAAACATAATATTAATTTATAAATTGTCAAGGGTTTGTGAGGAAGGGAGGGAAGTGGAGAGGGAAAAAAGTGAGGAGTGGATATCAAAGGCTGAAGTAGAAAACAAATGTTTGTAGAACTGTGATGGCAATAAATGTACAAATGTTCTTAACACAATGGATGTATATATGGATTGTGATAAAAGTTGTCTGAGCAACCAACAAAATGAGTTAAAAATAAATTAATTAAAAATTAAAATTTAAGAACATGAAATGTAAAACTCTACCTTACTTACTGTGGTAGATACAGAATTGTATATCAACTTGAATATGTATATACATATATATTCATATATCTATGTAGGTGCAAAGTTTTGCCTGTCAATCAGATAACAGCATGAGGACCTTATTTGGAAGCCTGGCCACAAGATCTACAGCTCTCTGGAGGCTGGCCTCTCACTCTGCTTTCCCTTGTCTGCTTGCTGGCCACCCTTTAATACTGCTAGAGCCCTACCGTGTTTCCCACCAACCTCGGATCCACACAACTGTGCAACCACTGGCCTGTGATCTTCCTGCACTTTGCATCCATTGCACGTGGCTGTGTGAATCGGAAGAGGAACTTATTGACTAGTATCTTCAGACTTATGAACTTTTTTTGAACTGGGCTGTGATGTTTTCTTGATATGTAAGTATTTCTTAACTTAAATCTCACACATATATGCATGTCATTGAATTTGTTTCTCTGATGAACCCAGTCTAACACAATTATATTTTTTTTAAATGCCGAAAAAACGCAGTAGAAAATGTAGTGTAAGATATTTAGAAGAGACCAATGGATTTCATGAAGATATTGCCAAGACTCTTGAGCAGCTACTGTGCAGGACAGCAGTAGGAAATATGGCAGCTTAAGGAAATCCTCCTGGAATCAGAACAAACATCTTGCAGCGATTCCAAAATTCAATTTTTCAAAGCGATGTGCATTTACTAATCTAGTTTATAAAGCAAGTTACATATCTAGAGCATTGTTACATACAATAGAACAATCAGCCAACAATTCATGAGCTCTAATTAGAGCCAACAATGAGAGAATAGTCAGAGATGAGAGGAAGAGAGCCCACTAACACCACTATCATGCTCCAGCAATTTTGGACATTTTCAAGTGGCAACTCCCTGCAGATCAACCCCCAAAATTTAACACTATGGTTGCTATTAGGGTGCAGCGAGGCAGTTCCAACTCATACTGACAGCTCATAGTACAACAGAACGAAACCCTGTCCAGTGTGCACCATACTCCGATGGTCACTTTTTAACCCATTGTTGCCACCACAATGCCAATCCATCTTGTTGAGGGTCTTCCCCATTTCTACTGGCCCTCTACCAAACATGATAGCCTTCTCCAGGGATTAGCCTTCCTGATAATGTTTCTAAGGTATATACCTTGAAGTCTCATTGCCCACTCTCCTAAGAAAGCTCTGATTGTACAACTTTCAAAACAAATGTCTTTGTTCTATTAACAGTCCATGGATGTTCAACCTTCTTCACTAAAACCATAATTTGATGCATCCCTTTTTCTGTGGTCTTCCTTATTCAAGGATCTTATTTTGTTTGAATCTACAATCAACACTCATTGAAGCAGCTGTCAAAAAAATTACACTATGTATGATATTGGGTTATTCTGCAGCCTAAGACTGCTTTAAAGTATTGAAGAGCAAGGAGATCATATTAAGGAAGAAGGTATACCTCACCCAGGATATTTCAAATTAGTCTCATGCTTGTGAAAATTGGGTAATATTAAAGAACAACACTGGGAGGGAGAAGGGAGGAAAAAGCAATTTCACAGTCATCAACACCTCCCTGCCCCCCCACCACACACAACAAAAATCAAGTAAAAATTATAAGCTCTGGAAGGGGAGACCTCAATACTCAGAGCTGCTGCAATATATACTTTATCGCCCAGTTTTCAAAAAGACATTTGAGGCATTCAAAGAAACAGAAAATATACCCTTTCCCCCAGAGTAGAAGAGCAAGCAATATAGACTTCCTACCCGAGTGACTAGATGAGTTATTGGATTTACCAGAAAAGTAGTTCACTGTAACAACCATAAATTTGTCACAAAACTAAACAAATTCCTGCTTAATTAATCATGGTGAAATATCATATCAAATAGAAAAAAAGAAGAGAACACAACTATTTCTAAAAAATGGAAATTCACAAGTACAACCCAATAAATAATCAGTAATCTATGTCATTGATGCAGCTTATTCAAGCTGATGAACGGAAAAATTAATGAGAAAAAATAAGATATCGTTCACTGTCTTAGGATATGCCAATAGGGCAGTAGAAGGAGAGGAGGAAGAGAAGAAACAGGGAAAAAAATTTGAAGGGATAAATGCAAACTTTTTGAAAAAGTAATAGCTGCATATACAGGAAGCTCAATATTTCCCAAATAGAATAGACCAAAGGGATCCAAAAGCAAACACCAACTCAAAAAAAAAAAATTCACTGTCATGGAGTAGATGGTGACTCTGAGTGACCCTGTAGGACAGGGTAGAACAGCCCCGTTGAGTTTCTGGGACTGGGCCATGTGATCTCCCTGACATGGGACATGTGTCTTTCCCTCAGAGTAGCTGGTGGTTTCCAAGTACTGACTTTGGGGATAACAGTCCACTGTGTAAACACTACACCACCTGGACTCTTGCAGCATGGCGAAAGTGCTGAGTCAAAAGCAAAGAAAAAAATCTTGAAAACCAGCAAGAGAAAAATGACATGACCTCACTGGAATTCTAACCAGATTATCATCTGATTTCTCAGCAGAAACCATGAAGGTCAGAATGTGGTAGGACAACATTTTTAGAGTTCTCAGAAATACCCTGACAACTCAGAAACCAAAATCCAAGAAAGCTCTCTTTCAAAAATGAAAGCAAAATAAAGACTTTTCCAGGTACGTGAAAGCTTGGAAATTTTTGCAAACTGACCTACATTACAAGAAATACTAAAAAAAAAGTTCTTCAAACTAAAGAAAAATGACCCTGAAAAGTAATTTTAATACATATATATACACACACAAAAGACCACTTGCAATATTAATTGTAAAATTATGAAGGATAGCATAAATGTATAGCCCCTTTTTTTCCTTAACATATTTCTTCCCTTAACATTAAATAAATTAATATATCTATATATACTCATAATGACTATTATTGAACATATAATACAGAAATACAAAATATGTGTTGTGCATTATGGTTGCAAATATTAGTACAAAGGAGGTAGGTAGAAGCAAATTGTACTGGGCTAAGAAAATGACTCCAGATGGTAAAATAGAAATTATAGAAATGTATTGTTGGGTTTGTAATATACTACATAGTCTATGTAAGGTAATACATATATGTAATATATACAATATTATATATATAATGATACTATCATGAAAGGCAAAGATGAGATTTTGAGTTTTTTTATATTATTATTAATTTTTAGGTTCCATGTATTTATTCAGGAGCTTTGGTCATAGAAAGAAATCCTTTGAGGATCGTTCAGTCCACTGCTTTGAAATCATCTGTATTCCTCTGTTACTGAGTTTATTATGTCCTGAGAGATTCTCTAAAGAGATTCTCGTACCTGATGTCTCTCATGCATTCAGGTATTGGGCACGAAGCCTGGTGTGATCAGTCGTAAAGGCCGCACTGAAAGTAATTGTGATCATAGCCCTCTTGCAATCTAAAAACAACAGAATTTTCTTTTCTGTGCAGGCTGCTTTAAGCTTCTGAGGAAGCACCTGTCCATCTGAAAGGAACTGGTCGTCTTCTCCTTGATCAATCATCATGTCTAGCTGAGACCCTGCCTAGGACTTCACCAGACGAGTAGCATCATAAGCCTCCCATTTGCTTTGATCTGATCCCAAATATTCCCTAAAGGCCCAGAGAACAGAGCACACACAGGGTTGCACATTGGAGCAAACGGTGGAACTGATTTGTATTTTCCAGGATTCTTCAAAGCACAAATCAGAACTCCCATAGAATGGCCAAAAGTGACATCGCTTGGGGATCCACCGGAAAATTGGCCTTTATGAGTTGTGGAAGCTCTTGTGCTGCGTAATAGCACATTCTTTAGTTAGTTTTCTGTGGGTCTTCAGAGGCATCCATATAAAATCCAGCCCCAGTGTCCAAGTCCCTGCTCTCATCCTCCCCTTTAATAGTGCAGCCACCGGGACTGGTATCTGGAGCTCTGGCGACAAGACCGTGTTCTGAGATGGCTGGGTGATATCCTGATTTTGATAGAAAATTTTGTTCTGTGCAAGTTAAGCCAGACAGCCAACAAAGTGCCTGGCACTTTGTAGTTTCTGCTTCGGGTGGTAAATAGATAGCAAATTTCATTGTACAGTTCAGTCCACACTGTCATGTTCAAACCCTTGCCGAAAGCCCCCAAAGCACTTGTGGCTGGACGTCTGTTTCAATGCCATTCTCTTGTTCAGCTGCTCCCCGCTTTTTTGTCTGGACCAAAAGATCAAGGCTTCTCTACGGGCCGCCGAAACAGAAGATGAGTCTGCAGGAGAAGGCGTGGCCCTAAACATGGCCATATTATTTTTTAAAAACATGTTATTGTAGTCTCTAACAGCTCTTGTAGCGATCCATGCATCAATAGTATCAAGCACATTTGTACATATGTTGCCATTATTATTTTCTAGATATTTATTTTCTATTGCGGGAAAATGAGTTTTATATGAGTAATGCTTGTAGTCTAGATCTGTAAAGCTCAAGTGAAAACTAGCATTACTTCTGGTGAATCTTGAGCCCATGGCCGGGACTGAGTGGTTGTGCTGGGCTGTGCGAATGCTTTGTATTGCTTAAACAGAACGAGATTGGACATTTCGCCTTTAGCTGTCAGAGAATTTCAAATTATTATTGTTCTAAGTAACCATCTGTACAGAATGGGTTATTTAAAATGGAGAGATAATTGTTTCTCTTTTATGAAAAATCGATATTCTTCATATTAGCTTTAATAATTTCTTATTTTAGAATAAAGATAACTTAAGGGAAAAGTGTATTCATGTTGTGGTTTGATGGTCTTCATAGTATGTTCCACTTTGTTATACTTTACACATGTCATCTTCTTATAAAGACAATACATTTTGTAAAATTTAGAGCATTTTTTTTCAAAACGTAAGATGAAGCAATTTTGCAAAAGCAAGAGAAAACTTCCCAGTAGTATTGAAATTTCTATCATAACAATGAAAAAATGATTTCCTTATCCTCAAACTTAATGTTTTCTTTTCCATTTCATCAAAAGATTTTGGTTTTCTAGCAGATTTTAAACCTAAAGAAGTGTTTGTCTGTTCTAGAAAATGATTCATAGGGAGAAAAAATGGGAATGGATTAGTATATAAAAGGGCATGAAACTTTCAAATATTTCTGTAATATCAGCATTATGAAGAAACATGGGTCATCAATCTCCTCTTTATTTGTGTTTAATTGAAAATTTAAAAAAATAAAATGATATTCTAAACTAACTTTCTAGAATATCCAGATGGAAACCTACATCTATATTTCCCAGTTAAAATCATTCCCCAGGTATTGAGATTATAGACTTCTACAAAGATAGAATATGGTGATTTTAATTAATGTTAAGTGGTGCTTGTGATCTATGGTCAGCAAAAACGTATTTCTAGTAAGGTTCCTATTCATGCATGTAAGACTCACTGCAAATAAGCTTGTTTAAATATGTCCCCACATGGCTGCAGACAAACTCTCTCAGCAATATACTTTTCTTCATTATGGTACCTTGATAAAACAGCCCAAACACATTTTGTCTCATGGGGAGTGTGAATATTTTTAATCATTTTATTGGGGACTCATACAATTCTTATTACAATCCACCCATATATCCATTGTGTCAAACACTTTTGTACATTTGTTTTCTTCACCATTCCCAAACACTTCCTTTCTACTTGAAGCCCTGGTATCTGTTCCATTTTTCCCTTCCCTCACCTTTCCCCTCTCCCACAAGTCCCTGATAATTTATAAATTATTATTATTTTGCTATATCTTACACCATCTGATGTCTCCCTTCACCCACTTCTCTGTTGTCCGTCCCCCAGGGAAGAGGCCATATGTAGACCCCTGCAATCTGTTCTCCCCTTTTACCCCCACCTTCCCTCCACCCTCCCATTATCACCACTAGTCCTAAGGGGTTTCTCTGGCTTGAATTCCCTGTATTTCCAGTTCCGATCTGTACCAGTATGCATCCACCGATCCAGATCCAGCCAGATTCGTCAAGTAGCACTGGGATCATGATAGTGTGTGTGGGTGGGGGGGCAGGGGGGGAGGAAATATTCAAGAACTAGAGGAACATCGTATATTTCATCATTGCCACACTGCACCCTGACTGCCTCATCCTAGGGAGGGGGAATATTTTGAGGTCAGGGTAAATGCGCAAGTTTTAACAAAACTCAACCAAACTTCTTGTCAAAACATTGAAGCTACCTCACCTAATCAACAGTTTTTAGGTGGATCAATAGTTTAATGGTCAGACCATTTCAAAGGTGAGCCAAGAGAGGGTAAACTATCAACTTTGATGAATGAAGAAACTGTAGCTGTAGTCTAGAAACTGGTGGAAGATGACTACAGTGTATACAATAGCTACTCAAGTTAAGATCATACACATTTCAGCATCATAAATTTTAAGTAAACATCTTAGCCTCAGAAAGCTTTCAGCTTGATGGATGCCCAAAGCAGTACGTGAAGGTGAGCTAGCTCAAAGAACTGACCTTTCCACTAGTCTTTAAGCAAAGTTGGTGCTAATTAAGATGGTTTTATGGATCAAATCATAATCTGTGATGAAGTAAGCCTTAGTTTTCTCAATACTATCCAGAGAAAAAGATCTTATCAAAAAGGTGGGTCTGAAGGAGAACTGTGGGGTCAATTAAATTGAAGGCAGAGAGATTCACTCAAACGATCATGGCATTTGGTGAATTCTCAGGGAGCAATCATGATAGGTATTTCTCAAAAGGCAATTCCAAGGTAGTTATTAGGAACTTTTAAGAAAACTGAAATTTTCATTTTGAGGAAGGTGTGCAAAGGAATGTGTTTATTCTTCTACAGTAGCAAGGACTGCTCATCTTTCCAAAGCAGCAAGGACAGGTCTATGAGAATTCATTGTCAAATCCTTTCCCAGGTCACCCTAAAGCCTTACTCTTTACCCTTCAGACTTTCCTTTGTTCACCTAACTCAAAAATCTTTGAAAAGGGCCATGATTTGAATCCCTTGAAGATCCTCAAACTTCCATTTTGATGTGGTGAAAAGAAACAAACTCAGATTCCTTCTAGCAAGTGTTAGAAAGATGAGTGCCTTCAGATATGGGTAGATCTAGGTGGAAAATATTCCAAGAAATTGTAGCTTCACATTTTGATAATTTGCTTAATAAAATTTTTTATGATTGCTTGCAATGCTTTTATACACATTCACATAAGAACCCCAAGAATGACTTACAATTTTTGTCTTTAAAGCATCTGACCTATGAAGCCATCAATACTCAGCAAAACATGAATGAAAAAAGATTCAAGGAGTTGAACTATCTGATCACTGACTAACTTTCTACTACTTTAATATAACAAATCATGAGAAGATTAATATAGGATATTTGATTCATTACAATAAAACACAGTAAATAATGCTTTTTAGATTCTACCAATTACAGGTTGCTTTCCTACTCCTTATCTGGCACACAATACTCATATGTCTCTGCTTTTCTTTTTTCTTTGAAAAAATCAGATTTTTCTAAATTTATTGCTTGGTGGTTTTTAACATATAACACAGGGCTAAATAATGACTACGTTTCCCATCTTTTCACCCAGGATCTTGAATCAAAGCACCTCCAAATAAGTTATTTGAAAGCTTCACAAACAAACCATGTAGACATTCGGTGATCTGTACAATTGTGTCATTGTTCACTAGACAATAAGAACTTGCTCCGGATAAATTTTAATGATTCTGAAGTTGAAATGTTTGCTATGAAATAATCAATAATGATAAAATTTAGTTTTCTTTTCACTTTGGAAAATAATTACTATCAAGTAAGAGTTTTAAGAAGGTTTGATAGAGTACCAGTACCTGATTAAACAAAATTATCTTGTTATCAGTAATTTCATATGAGTATTCAAGCACGGAGTTGGAGTTGAAAGGGGTCTTAGAAACCACCAAGTGTACCCCAGTTGAAACTGAGTGGCTTGACCCTGAACAAACTGATGGCTAATTTGAAGGGGCCCCGGAGATCCATGATTCCTAGCACTGGCTCTAACCACCAGGTCTCTTCGATGTCAGCATAGTTCTCCCAAGATGATCCCTGAACTAACACAACCACTTCCATATCACTCAGGGAGCTATTAGAAAATGCGAATGTGAGAGCCTCAACTATGAGCTGCTGAATCCAAATCTTTGGAGGTGGAGCCTAGCAATTTATGGAGCAATAAGTCCTCCAGGTCCTCCAAATGAAGGTTGAAAATTGATGTTCCCAATAAAATTCACAAATAACAAGTTTCAAAGTAATTTTTGAAACACAGGTTCCAATTGCATGCCATATGGATTTAATATGCATGTAAATATTCTTGCCTTCTAGTGATTTGGAAAATGCCTATAGTCAAGAAAGTTTGATTAAGACTATAGTAGAAAGAAAATTCACTGCATTCATAACTATCACATAGCCTTGGGTATCTAAAGGTAAATTATTAATTCAGAGAACTACCCGAAATTTTCATACCAGCTAATGAACTGTTGATTGTCACCACCAAGGGATCTTCATGTTAACCTTTTGAAGAACTCAGAACTCTCTCTACTCCCAGAAGTGTGCTCTTTTTAAAAAAAAAAAAACCATTGTTATAAGGAAGATTTATTTCAACATCAAAACTCCTGATTGTGTTCTTTAACTAATGCATTCTGTCGGACCACAAGGCACACATCAGTTCCCCAGGGGATTTCTGCTGCTAATTCACCCACTTTAGCTCATTTGGGAAACACTCTTTCAGCAAATTTTCACTCGATTTCCACATTGTTTGATTTAGCCAAATCAGCCACTAGAGGTTTATGTGGGATTAAAACATTAGCATTCTCTCACAGCCAGGTCCAAGCATAGATTCTCTATCTAGCCTCATGCAGGTGGCAACGTGAACGACTGGCGCAATAATGACAGCACACAGATTGCTTTCCTTTAAATTGGGCCAGCCTGATGGAAAACCTTGTGTTTAAGGTAAACGTAGAAGAAAAGACAACCATCTTTTTTATCCCTGACTTTAATGTTAGAGCGTTGAATTGTTGCTTCCTGGTAAGGGTAATGTATGAGAAGACTTTTGATAGGGCCCAAGATTAATCTTGTGTATTTCACGAGTCTTCTGCAAGCTCTTACCTCACTTTCCATCAGTGTTTCATATCCCTGCCTCCCTTGGCAGTGTCTGCGTCACCTCCCAAGAGCTCACCAACGGTTTCTTTGCACAGACAATAAAAAGGTGTCCCTCTGGGAACAGAATGTAAGTTGACCAGAGGAACCAGAATTAACATAGAAAACCCAGTAGGGAAGTATTTGGAAAGATGAACTAAGTTTAAAATAATAGTCAAGACAGTCAGGCTTGCTTCATTTGTAGAGATGCCGGGCTTTATTTTATTAACAAGATGCTCGAGGCTACTCTGCTTCTGTTTTTCAATCTCAAGGACTGAGGTCTGGGAAGACTAAATTGCTGGAGATGCCACTTTGACAAATTCAGGTAGAATAGTTAATAAAACAGTTCTACAAGGTGCACAAAACTTCTTTTTTTCACACTCCCCATGCTTGCCAATTTTCTATTTTCCAATCCTTATCACTGATGGGCAAGAATTTTTTTATATCCTACTAGAGTCCATTTTGCATTCTGCAAAATGAGGTCCTAAAAACTAAAGGACTGTGGCAGTCATGTGCTTTTGTTAATTTTATGAGTGAAATGTAGGGGTGGAATCTAGCCTGTTAATCTGGAGATAGACATTGAGTAGCCAATGAGGTCTCTATGGGGGCATGACTTTTTCCTGAGACTTCTGGGAAATCTTGAGATATTTCCCTCATGAAGATGAGAAGCTATATTCCCCAGTTGTTGGGAGTTAGTCTCAGAGGCGATGAGTCACGGAAAAGACAAGATGGCAGCATCTGAGAAGCTGGAGGAACCGGCGGAGAGACCACACGGCTTTGTTTTGATGGAGCCAGACCTCTGAAGCTGGAGCAGCATGCTGTTGATGGACCCTGAGCCCTGGAAGCTAGGAGCTATGGGGAGACCCCTGCCAACACCAGAATTCTGCACCCACTGACCTGTGATTTCATGAGTCAGGAGACTTTGTAGACTGATTTCGGGCATATGTGTTAATATCGGACTTATGACTTTGTACTGGACTGGATTGGGATGCCTTCTCAGATTCACATTCCTTTTGTATATAAACCCTTTCTTTATATCCATATGCAAGTCGATGAAATTTGTTCCTCTAGTCTACCTGAACTAACACAAGGACTTATGGAGAAAATGAGAGCTAAAACAGACTCTTCAAAACCTATGGAAGTTTATAATGAGAGAAATAACAAATGCCAACCAAAAAAAAAAAAAAGCCCCCAATCTCAGGCATCAAGTCAATTCTGGCTCATAATATCCCTACAGGACAAAGTAAAACTCTCCCTGTAGTTTTCTGAAACTGGAATTTTTATGAGGAGTAGAAAGCCTCATCTCCCTCCCTTGGAAGGACTGGTGTTTTCAAACTACTCACCATAGAGGTAGCAGTCCTCCCTGTATCCAGTATAAGACTACAGTTAAATCTCCACTAGCATTTGTACCTGCAACCCCAGTCCCAATATCCCAGCAGCCATTCACAGTGGGCCTCCTGTGTCCTCCTTCAGCACACAGGCCCCTGAAGACATTTGTTTCTGACAGAGACCGGTTCATCAACACAGAATGTCTAACTTCCATCCGCTCGTTTTGTGTTGACACACAGAAAACATCTCTGTAACTCCATCGGTATTTGCAGCTGCCCCAGCTAGCTCGACATGGCGCACTGAGTCTCAGAGCAGTCCTGGGCGACATCATGCAGGGATTTTTTTTTTTACAAATGAAATTCTCAGGCAAATGAAACTCTCACTCTCGATTGACTGGGTCAGTAGGGAGCAGGGGGAGCAGTAGGGAGCAGTAGAGGCTGAGAAGTAGAGAGCTTGCAATTTGTGTTGAGCAAGCTTGTGGGAGAGTCTGGTGCGTGCCAAGGTTTCAGAACAACAGACATAGTGGAATACTTTATTACTGGTCTCAAAGCCACGAATCTAGCCACTATCTCCATAATGACCTTCTGCATAATTTCAACTTTTTCTTGAGGTCTCCATATATGGCTGAGATCAAAGTCTTAATTTGAGCTTGTTAATTTTGTAAAATTGCGGGAGAGCTACCTCTTGCTTTTCAGAACAGTCATCCCACTTGAAGAATAACTTACTCACCAGCACCGACATGATTCCTGCAGTGGGCCGATATCAATTTCCTGTTTATCAAGTGCGAAAGAGCTAAGCCAGGTTGTGTTAAAACAGACATGCTGGCTACCATGGCAAAAGAATTATATTTCAAGCCCAGTTGAACTGTCTGAAGAGCCACCTCGTCCTCCAGAAACCCAAAGGTCCCGTGTGTCTCAGTGGCATGAAGGGCATGATGTGACTATCATACAGTAAATTCTAACCAACCTTCTCAAACATCTAAATTCAGAAGCTATCTACATTACATCTGTAGCACTCGCTAATGCCTGATTTCCTTTCAGATTGTCCTCTCTGTGGCTCTGTGGGGCCTGATTGTCCTGACACTGATGTCAGGTGTGCAACTGGATCAAATGTAAAGTAAAAACTCAAACTCATATGTACAATAGAGGGCGATTGCACCTCACTCTCACTCACTGCCATTGAGTCGACCCCAGCCCCATAGGTAGAATTGCTTCTGACAATTGCTGAGATGCTCTCTCATTCTCTACAAGAGTAGAAAGCCTGGTCTTGCTCCTGCGGTTTTAAACTGCTGATCTTGTGGTAGTGGCTCAACTTATAACCACTGCATTACTATGTACAAAATCACCACCTGATATTTGGGGAATGAAATAAATCATTCAATCATTGTGAAGACGTTCCAAACATTCCAATGTTTCAAAGGATATTGATAAACAAATAATATAATCCTTTT
The DNA here is from genome assembly GCA_004026705.1 of Nesogale talazaci. Taxonomy (NCBI): domain Eukaryota; kingdom Metazoa; phylum Chordata; class Mammalia; order Afrosoricida; family Tenrecidae; genus Nesogale; species Nesogale talazaci. The sequence continues at coordinate 17,130 of PVJH01035304.1, forward strand.
TTCCACATCAACCGTATTATAAAATAGTGCGAATGCTTGAGAAGCATCCATGGTTAAGTGCTTAGCCACTAACGGCAAGAAAAACAGTGTGAACCTCTAGAGGTGCCCTGGGAGACAGGACTGGGAAGCTGCTTTTCAGCTTGATTGACTGCTGAAAGGTCACATCCTCAAACACCCTAGGGAGTACAGCTCTGGGCTGACCTTGAGCGCTCACAGTCATGGCCATAGTAAGAAAAGCAGTATTTCCAGTAAGATTAGAAACACTACTTTTACATTTTCAGTAAGAGCAGAGGCAGAATGCATTTACAACCCAGTAGATCTTTGAGTGGTGCAAATGATTTGCTTAAGTTGCTAATCAAAAGGTTGGCAATGCGAGCCCGGTGGTGTAGTGGTTGAGTGCGGGGCTGCAGCCCACGGGTTTGGTGATTCAAATCCAGCAGCGGCTCTTCAGGAGTAAAGCTGGGTAGCTGCCACGACCACCAGAGGGCAGTGATGCTCCCCAAAATGTTGGCAGTTCAAGCTCTCCCAGTGATGCTGAGGCAAAAAGACCTGGTGATCTGCTTCCTTATAAATGATTGCACAATCTTATGAAGCTGAGTCCTACTCTGTAACAAGAGAAAATGGACTTGATTAGGCAGGTGATTAGGGCTTTCTAAATTATGTTTTCAGTACCCAAAATACCACTAAGAACAAAACGTGTGCTTAATTAATATTTGGTCTTCTGGGGATAGAAACATACTTAAACTTATTTTGAATTGTCTGCGCTCTGATATCCATTCATTCAACAAGTTTTACACAGAAAGTTAATGGCCTGAGAAGTTAGTGATCTATTTTATAATAAGACTCAGAAAATATATGACCAACATAAAAACTCAGAAAAGTAAAGGCCACAATGTCAAAACAACAACACCCTGCTCCAGACATCACAGCTTACATAGAATTTACTGATCTACACTGTGTTCTGGAATAGCCATCATGTAGAAAGAACTTGTCTGCCAAATGTGGCTTTTCTCTTCTTGAGGATCAGATTTGGCACTGCTCTCCAGATATCTGTGACCCTATGTTTGTATTAAAACTCTGGGCTCAGAGGTTCCTTGTCAAAATATTCAAAAGAGGAAAATAGATATTGAAACGGTTCTCCGCCACCCCCATCCCCACACCCACCCCCATGCACCTGGGCTTACTTAGAGTTTTAAGAGTTTGTCAAATATTATGTTTGTGTATAAATAAGCAATTCAAGAATTCTAGTAAAATAGGTTGCTCTAAGAATATTGACATCCTTCTGTCTTTAGAGCTGGACCAATGGGTCATTTCCATTTGCTGAAGATGTATCTGTGATAGCATTTTTTAATGTTAGACAAATCAGCACTCTAGAGAAATACAGGTCTGCAAACAGATCAGCTATAACTCATTAGTACACATAAATGGTGTATAACTTCCCCAGTCAAAAAAAGTCAGTTATTGATTAGTGGCAAGAATGTGAGCAAAACTTATGTAATGTGGATACACTCTAGCATGACTTGATTAGGAGTGCAGTAGTTGGAATGTTTAGCCACAGAGAAGTAGTCAAATAAGTCATAAAATACGAAACAAAATGGATGCACTCCACCAGATAAGCTGGAAGTCAGTGAAATGCATACATGTATGAAAGTAGAAAGTGGGAAATATTATTTCTACAATGAATGTAGAATACTCTAGTTTATTCTTCCAAAAGGCATGTGCTATTTCTTCTCACTTCCATTAAGGTGATATCAATGCAAAGCGACCCTTTGGAGAGAGGTAGAATTGCCCACTGTGAGTTTCTGAGACTGCTACATAATCTCTTGTCAACTGGCAAAGAGGTGGAGGGAAGAGGGATTTATAGACTGGTATCAGACATATGAGCTAATATAGGACTTAGGGACTTGATCTAGACTAGATTGGGATGTTTTCTCAATATACATTTGCTCTTTGATAGAAAGTTCTCTCTTACATATGTGTCTATGAATTTGTTTCTCTAGTCAACCCAGACAAGCACAGACTGTAAATGTTACTGCAGTAAAGCAAACAAACAAACAGAAAACGTCTTTCTTCTCAAGGAGCACTGGTGGTTTCGAACTGCTGGCCTCATAGATTGTAGCCCAATTTATAACCACTCTAGCATCAGGTCTCCTCTTGTGATTTTCCTCAGTACCATTACAAATAAATCACAATAAGAAGTAAAATACTATTTCATTCTAATTTGAAATAATCTCTTGATATAAAGAATAGTTTACTTACAATCTGTAACTAATAAATAATTCGCCCAATCATTTCTTCTAGAAATATATTTTTTTAGTATTGGAATATATTTATTTTAATTTTATTTATCTATTTTTAATATAGATTTTATTGGGGGCGCATAATTTAATACATCATTTAATACATCATTTATATTAAGCATATTTGTATGTATGTTGCTACATTCAGCTACATTATCTACTTGAACCCCTCCAGCATAAGCTCCTCTTCCCTTCTTTCTTCTGGTTCTTTATTTTTTTAATTCCAATTTGCCATATTTCCCCTTCCCCCTTCACCTCCCCCATGAACTTCCAATAACTTACAAATAGTTATCACCTCTTCATACCTTACACTTTATAATGTGTCACTTCACTCACCTCCTCCCATTGTCCACACCCCAGAGAGGAGGTCACATGTAGATCC
>PVJH01035305.1:0-19803 GCA_004026705.1 Nesogale talazaci
CCATTAACAGATTCATGAAAGCAGCATTTTCATTAATGCTCTGTTCTAACCTTATGTGGTTTTTCATATCGCTCCTGCTCTCTCTTTACACAGTATTTTCAGGAGATTTCTCTGCACTCTGAAATCGCATTTTCACTGTGTTTTACAGATTGGTGAGTTTTCCTTGAGGAAGGTAATAACTTCACTCTAGAATGCTATTATTCAGTTAGTATTTCTCAGACCACAAGACACCTATTGATAAGTTTGGTCCAAACTTGTAAGGAACTTACAGTAATTTCCTATGTCCTCAAACAGCGGTTCCCCGTTATACCTTATAGGAAAGTCATTTTTGTATCGTGTTTTGTCTGCCAGTAACACAGTCATGAATGTATCATTTTCATCAATGCTCTGTTCCAACCTTATGTGGTTTTTCATATCGCTCCTGCTCTCTCTTTACACAGAGTTTTCATGAGATTTCTCTGCACCCTGCAATCGCAGTTTCACGGTGTTTTTCAGATTCATAAGTTTACCTTGAATAAAATAATAGCTTCGCTCTTAAATTCTCTTATTCAGTTAGTATTTCTCAGACCACAGACACCTAATGATGTTTGGTCCAAACGAGTAAGGAACTTACAAGTGTTTCCTATATCCTCAAACAGCGATTCCCTGTTATAGCTTATTCGGAAATTCATTCTTGTATCTTGCTTTGTCTGCCAATAACATAGTCATGAAAGCAGAATTTTCATTAATGCTCTGTTCTAACCTTATGTGGTTTTTCATATCGCTCCAGCTCTCTCTTTACACAGTGTTTTCAAGAGATGTCTCTGAACTCTGCAAATGCAGTTTCACTGTGTTTTTCAGATTGGTGAATTTTCCTCTAGGATAGGTATAGGTTCGCTCGAGAATTCTCTTATTTAGTTAGTATTTCTCATACCACAGAAACACTTTGATAATTTCGTGCGAAGCGCATGTGGAACTTGCAGGAATCTTGTTTTCTCAAACAGATGTTCCACGTTACAGTCTATTGGGGATTCATTCGTGTATCTTCCTTTGTCTCACAGTAACACAGTCAAGAATGCAGCATTTTCATTAGTGTTGTCTTTTAACCTTATGTGGTTTTTCATAGCGCTCCTGCTCTCTCTCTACACAGTGTTTTCAAGATATTTCTCTGCACTCTCCAATGACAGTTTCACTCTGTTTTTCAGATTAGTGAGATTACCTTTAGGAAAGGTAGAGCTTCGCTCTAGAATGCTCTTATTTAGTTAGTACTTCTCACACCACAGAAACACATTGATAATTTCGTACGAAGCGGATATGGAATATGCAGTATTCTTGTTTTCTCAAACAGAGATTCCACGTTAGAGTTTATAGGAGAATCAACCGAGTATCTTCCTTTGTCTCACAGTAACACAGTCATGAATGCAGCATTTTCACTAGTGTTTTCTTTTAACTTTATGTGGTTTTTCATAGCGCTCCTGTTCTCCCTTTACACAGTGTTTTCAAGTGATTTCTCTGCACTCTCCAATGACAGTTTCACTGTGTTTTTCAGATTTGTGAGTTTTCCTTTAGGAAAGGTAGAGCTTCGCTCTAGAATGCTCTTATTTAGTTAGTATTTCTCAGATCACAGAAACACTTTGATAATTTCATATGAAGCACTTATGGAACTTGCAGGATTCTTGTTTTCTCAAACAGAGTTTCCACGTTACAGTCTATAGGAGAATCATTCGTGTATCTTCCTTTGTCTCACAGTAACACAGTCATGAATGCAGCATTTTCATTTGTGTTGTCTTTTAACCTTATGTGGTTTTTCATAGTGCTCCTGTTCTCTCTTTACACAGTGTTTTCAAATGATTTCTCTGTACTCTCCAATCACAGTTTCACTGTGTTTTTCAGATTGGTGAGTTTTCCTTTAGGAGATGTATAGCTTCACTCTAGAATGCTCTTATTTAGTTAGTATTTCTCACACCACAGAAACACATTGATAATTTCGTACGATGGGGGTATGGAACTTGCAGGATTCTTGTTTTCTCAAACAGATGTTCCACGTTACAGTGTATTGGAGAATCATTTGTGTATCTTCCTTTGTCTCACAATAACACAATCATCATTTCAGCATTTTCATTATTGTCTCCTAATCTTATGTGGTTTTTCATAGCGCTCCTGCTCTCTCTTTACACAGCATTTTCAAGAGATTTCTGTGCACTCTCCAATCACATTTTCACTGTGTTTTTCAGATTGCTTAGTTTTCCTTGAGAAAGTTTATAGCTTCGCTCTAGAAGGTTATTAGTTAGTTCGTATTTCGCACAAGACAAGACACCCTTTGAAAAGTTTGGTCCAAAAGAATAGGGAACTTGCATGGTGTTTTTGTTTCCTCAAAAATTGGTTCCACGTTACAGCCTATAGGAAAGTCATTCGTGTTTGTTGCTTTGTGTCACAGTAACACAGGTCATCATGGTAGCATTTTCATTAATGTTGTCTTTTAACTTCATTTGGATTTTCATAGCACTCCTGCTCTCTGTTTACACTGTGTTTTCAAGAGATTTCTCTGCACTCTCAAATCAGAGTTTCACTGTGTTTTTCAGATTGGTGAGTTTTCCTTGAGGAAAGTTATAGCTTCACTCTAGAATGCTCGTAGTTACTATTTCACACACCTCTTCACCCAATGATAAGTTTGGACAAAACGAATAAGGTACTTGCACGGTGTTGTTTCCTCAAATAGCAGTTCCACCTTACAGCCTGTAGGAAAGTCAACCGTGTACCTTGCTTTGTCTCACAGTCACACAGTCATCAATGCAGCATTTTCATAAATGTTGTCTTCTAACCTTAAGTGCTTTTTCCTTGTGTTCCTGCTGTCTCTTTACACAGCATTTTCAAGAGATTTCTCTGCATTCTATAATTACAGTTTCACTGTTTTTCAGGTTGGTGAGTTTTCCTTAAGGAAAGTATAACTTACCTCTAAAAGGCTATTAGTTAAGTAGTATTTCGCACACCACAAAACACCCTTTGATAAGTTTGGAAATAACGAATAAGGAAATTGCACGGTTTTCTTACTTCCTCAAACAGTGGTTACATGTTACAGCCTGTAGGAATGACATTCATGTACCTTGATTTTCTTACAGTAACATAGTCATCAATGCAGCATTTTCATTAATGTTGTCTTCTAACCTTATGTGGTTTTTCATAGCGCTCCTGCTCTCTCTTTATGCAGCATTTTCAAGAGATTTCTTTGCACTCTCCAATCACAGTTTCACTGTGTTTTCAGACTGGTGAGTTTTATGTAAGGAAACCTATTTTGTCGCTTTAGAATGCTATTACTTACATATTATTTCACACCAAAAGACACCTATTGATAAGTTTGGAGAAAATTAATAAGCAACTTACACAGTGTTGTTGCTTCCTCAAATGGCATTTCCTAGTTACAACCTCTAGGAAAGTCAGTCGTGACCCTTGCTTTGCCTCACAGTAACCCAGTCATCATGGCAGCATTCCTACTAATGTTGTCTTCTAACCTTATGTGGGTTTTTATAGTGCTCCTGCTCTCTCTTTACATAGCATTCTCAAGATATTTCTCTCCAATCTCCAATCACAGTTTCACTGTGTTTTTCAGAGTTGTTAGTTTTCCTTCAGGAAAGTGATTGAGTCGCTCTAGAATGCTATTAGTTAGGTATTATGTGACACACCACAAGACACCCATTGATACGTTTGGAGAAAACGAATAAACAACTTTCATGGTGTTCTTATTTCCTAAAATAGCGGTTCCTCGTAACGGTATATAGCAAAGGCAGTCGTTTACTTTAGTTTGCCTCACAGTAACACAGTCATCATGGAAGCATTTTCATTAATGTTGTCTTTTAACCTCATGTGGACTTTCATAGTGCTCCTGCTCTCTCTTTACACAGCGTTTTCAAGAGATTTCTCTGCACTCTCCAATCACAGTTTCACTGGGTTTTTCAGATTGGTTAGTTTTCCTTAAGGAAAGCTATTGGGTTGCTCTAGAATGCTATTATTTAGGTAATATTTCACACACCACAAGACACCCACTGTTAAGTTTGGATAAAACGAATAAGCACCTTGCACGGTGTTCTTGTTTCCTCAAACAAAGGTTCCACTTTACAGTCCATAGGAAAGTTATTCGTGTACCTTGCTTTGTCTCGTAGTAACACAGTCATCATGGAAGCATTTTGATTAGTGTTGTCTTCTAACCTTATGTGTTTTTTCATGTCGCTCATTCTCTCGCTTTACACAGCATTTTCAAGAGATCTCTCTACACTCTGCAATCAAAGTTTCACTGTGTTTTTCATATTGGTGAATTTTCCTAACGAAAGGTACAGCTTCGCTATAGAATTCTATTACTTAAGTAGATTTTCACGCACCACAAGACACCCATTGATATGTTTGGACAAAATGAATAAGCAACTTGCACAGTTTTCTTGTTTCCTCAAAAGCGGTTCCTCGTTACAGCCTATAGGAAAGTCAGTCGTGTATCTTCATTTGTCTCACAGTAACAGAGTCATCATGGCAGCATTTTCATAAATCTTTTCCTCCAACCTTATGTGGGTTTTCACATCGCACCTTCTCTCTCTTTACACAGCTTTTTCAAGAGATTTCTCTGCACTCTCTAATCACAATTTCACTGTGCTTTTCAGTTTGGTGAGTTTTCCTTATGGAAAGCTATTGCTTTACTCAAGAAAGTTATTAGTTAGGTAGTGTTTCACACACTACAAGACACCCATTGATAAATTTGGAGAAAATGAGTAAGCAACTTGTAGGGTGCTCTTGTTTCCTTAAACAGCGGTTCCTCATTACAGCCTAAAAGAAAGTCAGTTGTGTACCTAGCTTTGTCTCACAGTAACACAGTCTTCATGGCAGCTTTTTCATTTATGTTGTCTTCCAACCTTATGTGGGTTTTCATAGCGCTCCTGCTCTCTTTTTGCACAGCGTTTTCAAGAGATTTCTCTGCACTCTCCAATTACAGTTTCACTGTGTTTTTTCAGATTAGTGAGATTTCCTTAAGGAAATCTAAAGTGTCGCTCTAGAATATTATTAGTTTGGTAGTATTTCACACACCACAAGACACCCATTGATAAGTTTGGAGAAAACGAATAAGCAACTTTCTAGCTGTTCTTCTTTCCTCAAACAGTGGTTCCTCGTTATAGCCTATTGTAAAGTCAGTTGTCTATCTTGCTTTGTCTCACAGTAACACAGTCCTCATTCCAGCTTTTTCATTAATGTTGTCTTCTAACCTTATGTGGGTTTTCATAGTACTCCTTTCTCTCTTTACACAGTGTTTTCTAGAGATTTATCTGCACTCTCCAATCACAGTTTCACTGTGTTTTTCAGATTGGTGCATTTCCTTAAGGAAAGGCATAGCTTTCCTCTCGAATGCTATTAGTTAGATAGTATTTCACAAACCACAAGAAACCCATTGATTAGTTTGGAGAAAATGAATAAGCAACTTGCACCGTGTTTTTTGTTTACTAAAACAGCGATTACTCATTACAACATATAGGGAAGTCAGTCGTGTAACTTAGTTTGCCTCATAATAACACAGTCACCACAGCAGCATTTTCATTAATGTTGTCTTCTAATGTTATGTGGTTTTTCATGGCACACTGCACTCTATTTATACAGCATTTTCAGGAGATTTCTCTGCACTCTCCAATCACAGTTTGGCTGGGTTTTTCAGATTGGTGAGGTTTCCTTATGGAAAGCTATTGCTTCACTCTAGAATGCTTTTTGTTAAGTAGTATTTCACCTACCACCACACCCATTGATAAGTTTGGAGAAAACGAATAAGCATCTTGCACAGTGTTCTTGTTTCCTCAAACAGCGGTTCCACGTTAAAGCCTATAGTAAAGTCAGTTGTGTACCTTGCTTTGTCTCACAGTAACACAGTCATCATGGCAGCATTTTCATTAATGTTGTCTTCCAACTTTATGTGGGTTTTCATCGTGCTCCTGCTCTCTCTTTACACAGCGTTTTCAAGAGATTTCTCTGCACTCCCTAATCACATTTTCACTCCGTTTTTCAGATTGCTGAGTTTTCCTTAAGGAAAGCTATAGGGTCGCTGTAGAATGCTATTAGTTAGGTAGTATTTCACACACCACAAAACACCCATTGATAAGTTTGGAGAAAACGAATAAGCAACTTGCACCGTGTTCTTGTTTCCTCAAACAGCGGTTACTCATTAAAGCCTATAGGAAAGTCAGTCGTGTAACTTAGTTTTCCTCACAGTAACACAGTCATCACAGCAGCTTTTTCATTAATGTTGTCTTCTAACATTAAGTGGGTTTTCATAGCACTCCTGCACTCTATTTACACTGCTTTTTCAAGTGATTTCTCTGCACTCTCCAATCACACTTTCACTGGGTTTTTCAGATTGGTGAGTTTTCCTTATGGAAAGCTATTGCTTCACTCTAGAATGCTATTAGTTAAGTAGTATTCGACACACTACAAGACACCCCTAGATAAGTTTGGACAAAATCAATAAGCAACTTGCTTGGTGTTCTTGTTTCCTCAAATAGTGGTTCCTTGTTACAGCCTATAGTAAAGTTAGTTGTGTACCTTGCTTTGTCTCACAGTAACACAGTCATCATGGCAGCATTTTCATTAATGTTGTTTTCTAACCTTATGTGGTTTTCCATAGTGCTCCTGCTCTCTCTTTACACAGCATTTTCAAGCGATTTCTCTGTACTCTCCAATCATTGTTTCACTGTGTTTTTCAGATTGGTGAGTTTTCCAAGAAGAAAGTTATACCTCCACACTAGAATGCTCTTATTTAATTAGTATTTCTCACACCACAAGACACTCATTGATGAGTTGGGATAAAACGAATAAGGAACTTTCAGAGGTTTCTTGTATCCTCAAACAGCGGTTCCACGTTACAGCCCATAGGAAAGACATTCTTGTATCTTTCTTTGTCTCACAGAAACACAGTCATCAATGCAGCATTTTCATTAATGTTGTCTTCTAACACTATGTGTTTTTTTCATAGCGCTCCTGCTCTCTCTTTACACAGCGTTTTCAAGAGATTTCTCTGCACTCTCCAATGACAGTTTCACTGTGTGTTTCAGATTGGTGAGTTTTCCTTTAGGAAAGGTATAGCTTCGCTCGAGAATGCTCTTATTTAGTTAGTGTTTCTCACACCATAGAAACACATTGATAATTCCATACGAAGTGGGTATGGAACTTGCAGGATTCTTGCTTTCTCAAACAGAGGTTCCACGTTACAGTGTATTGGAGAATCATTCGTGTATCTTCCTTTGTCTCACAGTAACACAGTCATGAATGCAGCATTTTCATTACTGTTGTCTTTTAACCTTATGTGGTTTTTCATAGTGCTCCTGCTCTCTCTTTACACAGCGTTTTCAAGAGATTTCTCTACACTCTCCAATCACAGTTTCACTGTATTTTTCAGATTGGTGAGTTTTCCCTAAGGAAAGCTGTTGCTTCGCTATAGAATGCTATCAGTTATGTATTATTTGACACACCACAAGACACCCATTTATAAGTTTGGAGAAAACCAATAAGCAACTAGCACGGTATTCTTATTTCCTCAAACAGCGGTTCCTCATTTCAGCATATAGGAAAGTCAGTCGTGTACCTTGCTTTGTCTCACAATAGCACAGTCATCATGGCATCAATTTCATTCATGTGTCTTCTAACCTTATTTGGGTTTCCTTAGTGCTCCTGCTCTGTCCTTACACTGCATTTTCAAGAGATTCCTCTGCACTCTCCAATCACAGTTTCACTGTGTTTTTCAGAGTGGTGAGTTTTCCTTATGGAAACCTATTGGGAAGCTCTAGAATGCTATTAGTTAGGTACTTTTTCACACACCACAAGACACCCTTTGATAAGTTTGAAGAAAATGAATAAGCAACTTGCACGGTGTTCTTATTTCCTCAAACATCGGTTGCTCGTTTCAGCATATAGGAAAGTCAGTGCTGTAGCTTGCTTTTTCTCACAGTAACAGTCATGATGGCAGCATTTTCATTAATGTTGTCTTCAAACCTTATGTGCGTTTTCATAGTGCTCCTGCTCTCTCTTTTCAAAGCTCTTTCAAGAGAATTCCCTCCACTCTCCAATCACAGTTTCACTGGGTGTTTCAGATTGGTGAGTTTTTCTTAAGGGAAGTTATTGCTTCACTGTAGAATGCTATTAGTTAGGAATTATTTCACATACCACCCATTGATAAGTTTGGAGAAAACCAATATGCAACTTGCACATTGTTTCTGTTTCCTCCAACAGCGGTTCTTCGTTATAGCCTATAGTAAAGTCAGTTGTGTACCTTGCTTTGTCTCACAGTAACACAGTCATCAATGCAGCATTTTCATTAATGTTGTCTTCTAACCTTATGTGGGTTTTCTTAGCACTCCTGCTCTCTCTTTTCAAAGCGCTTTCAAGAGAATTCCCTCCACTCTCCAATCACAGTTTCACTGGGTGATTCAGAGTGGTGAGTTTTTCTTAAGGGACGTTATTGCTTCACTCTAGAGTGCTATTATTTATGTATTATTTCACACACCACACCACCCATTGATAAGATTGGAAAAAACGAATAAGCAACTTGCACAGTGTTCTTGTTTCTTCAAACAGCGGTGCCTCATTATAGCCTGTAGTAAAGTCAGTTGTGTACCTTGCTTTGTTTCACAGTAACACAGTCATCATGGCATCATTTTCATTAATGTTGTCTTCTAACCTTATGTGGTTTTTCATAGTGCTCCTGCTGAATCTTTACACAGCGTTTTCAAGAGATTTCTCTGCACTCTCCAATCACAGTTTCACTGTGTTTTTCAGAGTGGTGAATTTTCCTGAAGGAACGCTATTGCTTCTGTCTAGAATGCTATTATTTATGTAGTATTTCACACACCACAAGAAACCCATTGATAAGTTTGGAGAAAACCAATAAGCAATTAGCACGGTGTTCTTATTTCCTCAAACAGCAGTTCCTCGTTTCAGCCTATAGGAAACTCAGTCCTGTACCTTGCTTTGTCTCACATTAACACAGTCATCATGGCAGTGTTTTCATTAATGTTGTCTTCTAACCTTATTTGGGTCTTCATAGCGCTCCTGCTCTCTCTTTACACAGCATTTTCAAGAGATTTCTCTACACTCTCCAATCACAGTTTCACTGGGTTTTTCAGATTGGTGAGGTGTCCTTAAGGAAAGCTATTGGGTCACTCCGGAATGCTATTAGTTAGGTATTATTTCACACGGCACAAGACACCCATTGATAAGTTTGGCGAAAATGAATAAGCAACTTGCACAGTGTTCTTGTTTCCTCAAACAGCGATTCCTCATTACAGCCTGTAGAAAAATCACTTGTGTACCTTGCTTGGCCTCACAGCAACAGAGTCATCATGGCAGCATTTTCATTAATGTTGTCTTCTAACTTTATGTGGGTTTTCATAGCGTTCCTGCTCTCTCTTTACACAGCGTTTTCAAGAGATTTCTCTGCACTCTCCAATCACAGTTTCACTGTGCTTTTCAGATTGTTGAGTTTTCCTTAAGGATAGGTATAGCTTCACTCTAGAATGCTATTACTTAGGTAGTATTTCACACACCACAATTAAGTCCCTAATTAAGTGCAGACTACGGTTTCTGAGAACAAAATACTCCTAACAAGACCCATTAAGTAGAAGGATAGGAGTTGTTCCTCTCCATGCTTAGGGGCTCCCTACAGGAGGTTGGAAGCCATTGCAGTCTTAGGGGCATGTGTCAATTCAGGCCCTTGAGCCAGGTAGGATTACTTAATTTAGCAAGGGTGTCAACCAATACTGTTGACCACATCCCACCCCACCGAGAGTCCAAAAGGCCAGAACCTGTAGACCACTGACTTTGAAAGTGCTGGTGGTGGCAGCTGCTAGAAGGCCCCCACTTCACCATTGTGAGCCTGAGGGTCCTTGGGATCAGGGATCTCAGACTGAATCACTGCTGTCTTACAGTGACTCCATAGGTCAGGGTAGAATTACCCCCTGCCCCTGTGAGTTCCTGAGACTTCAATTCTTGACGTGGGTAGAAAGCCATCTTTCTCCCACGGAGTGCTGGTGGTTTCAAACTGCTAACCCTGCAGATAGCAGCCCAAAGGGAAACCATAAGAATGGATGGGATTGAAGAAAGAAGGAGCCTGGCGCTGCTCTTCTGGGTGCTTGGAGAACCAAGGGCATGCTCTGGATCCTCCTTGTCCCAATGGCTGAACAGACAGCACGGAGCTGGGTTCTCCAATACCAGGAAAGTCACGTGAGAGTTGTGGGGAGCCATAAAGCCCCAAGGTGAAAGGTGCTGAGGGTCTGGTGGGAGTCTGAGTGGTTGTTGCAGACCAAAACACCACTCAGAGACTTTAGGCCACAAACATTAGGTAAATGCATTTCGGTCAAGCTCCAAGAGTTTCTCACTACTTTTCCATTCCAACAGTTACACCTGGAGTCCACACTGACTGTACTGACACTCTGCATAGCCCCACCGCATCCCCAACCCGAGTCCCTACCCTAATCCCAGGCTCAGCCTCCACAGTCAGCGCTGCCTTATTACCAACAACCACTAGGAGGAGACTGGAGGCAAAAGTACATTGTTCCTTGTTCTTCCTCTTTTTGCTGTCCTTCTACTTGACAGTGCAGAGTTCTCCCCCAGGATCCAGTTTCTTCGGACTTCATGGGACAAAGTCTTGCTATTCTTGCCATTTTAAGGAGTATTCTGGCCATACTTCTTTCAAGGACTTTTGACAGTCCTTGGTGCTTTCAAAATTCTTTGCTATTATCGTTATTTGAATTTTCTCAATTCTTCCGATTTGTCACTAATCAATGTTCAGCTATGTGCATTTGTGTGTGTTTGTATCTGCCATATTGCTCTCCATGGTGGAGACAAGCTGTGGTGAGAGCAGCATTTTTGTGAGTTCACTCACCTGCCTAAAATCCCCTCTGAGTTCTTTCCCCTCTGAGAGAGCATACATGCAACATACATGAAAAAGCTCTAAAATCTCATCTCCATCGCACCATCTCCAACTCACAGTGATGTTTCAGGCCAGGGTAAAACTACCTCTGTGGATTTCTGAGACTATACATCCTTATTTATTACTTGATTATTACTTATCTTTTCCCAGTGGAGCATCTGGGGGCTTCAAATGGATGACTTTGTAGTTGGCAACAATGAGTGTAACCCCCACCCCCACCCCCCGCACCACCAGGGATCCTTTGTAAAATGCATGGCTTTCGGTATAAGGCTACACTTCCTATCCTCATCTCCTGCCAGTGTCTGAACTGTTAGCTATTTTCCAATTACACCTTAACCTTTCCTCCTTGAAGAGCTTTCTCCGCCATCTCAGCTTTCCCTGGCTACATTAAAAAAGTTTTTTTAATAATTTTATTGGGGTCTCATACAACTCTTGTCACAATCCATACATACACTCCCTGGCTACATTCTATTTGACTCAGGCTCTTTGCACCAGTCTGTTGTCTCAACTTCCTGCTAGCACACTTCTCACACAATCTCATCCTGGTGAGTTCCACTTTCCTCATAGAACAACATCCAAGCAAGTGGATGGACAGAATGAATGCATGAGCTGCCAGGTGGATGTTTGAACGTAAGGAACTGGCTGCCTGGTCTGATGGAGGCAAGTGGGTAGAGAAAGCCACTTTGGGAAGCTGGTTGGCAGGAAGGAAGGGCTTTATTTCCAGAAAGTTCTCAAGTCTTTCTTCCTGTCATTGATTGAGACTTGAGATCTTCATAAGCCAAGAGTGAGGAGACTATTCTGTAGGGGAAAGGAGTGGCAGAGACCCTGGCTGGCCCCACACTCACCCTCACTCACAATCAGATCCAAATAATCACTAGTGAACAGCTATGCCTCTGTGTTCTATACAACATGCAGCACAGACATTGTTTCAAAATATCGTCTGTTGTAGTACAATGTAGAATATTAAGGAATAAAACTATGCAGTGGTTAAAGGAGGGTTATACAGGGTCCCTGTGGGTTGGAATTGATACAATGGCAGGGAGTTGGTTTGGGTTTGGTAGAAACTATGAGTTTAACATGAAAGGACTCAGTGACAATGCCAAGGAGAAAATGGGATACATGTTAAATGTATGTGATCCCTCAGCGATATAAATCAAAGATCAGATACATAAATAAGGGAGAAGAGAGGAATTTCCCCCACAGAAAAATTGCAGACTATGTATGTAAAACCTCCATAATGCAGGAGGAACTTCATGTCCTAACCTGTGAGGGTCCCCTGGAATTGGTGACTTGCTTTTAAATAATCAAATATAGGAAGAGAAAAGTGGGCCATTGATGGTAAAGAAACATTATCAACTTTACTAAATAATGAAGGTTCAAATCACCAGTGGTGTCATACTCCTTGATAGAATATGATGAGAAACACTCTTTACCTCTGGGCTACTCACCAAGACCCTTCTGATCAGTAGCAGACAAACTCGGACTGAGAGACAGGCCACTACTCAAAACCCCCAACCACACCACGGCCATTGTGTTGATTCTGACACACAGCAACTTACAGGCTTTCCAGGGTTTTGCAAATTTTCCCAGAATAGAGAAACCTTGCCTTTCTCCTGAGGAAGACTGATGGGTTTGAACCATAGACTTTGTGGAGAGCAGTCCAGGCATGAACAGCAATGCAATCTGGGACGTTGTTTCAAATCGTGGGAGACGAAGGAGACATGATGACTAAGGGCCAGTGGTATCCTGCATGGAATTCTGGGAAAAGGGCATTGGTGGGAAAAATGAGTAAGATTCAAATAAGATCTGGCATTGAGTTAAAAGAAACATCCCAGATTGAACAGTTGGGTTATGTAGTATATGAATTATGTGTCAGTGTGATGATGAGGGCCCGTGAGCAGTTCTGACGCACGGCAAGCTGATGCACTGGGGGATGAGATGCTGGCCGGTCCTCACAATTGTCCCTAGGTGGGCACACATGGCCACCCCCAGGTCTCAGTGTGTCTTGTTGCGGGCCCTGCTCTTTACCAAGCAGTGTCCGATTCCTGGGACCAGTCTCTCCTAACAACAGCCATCAATTAAAATTTTTTCTTCTTAAAAGACTCGCACTTACTCATTGCCGCAGAGTGATTAGACTTTCCTTCCTACCCCTTCCACGGGCTTGCTGGCTTCCTACATGTTCAGAGTCCAGTGCTTTAGCTTCTCTTCAAACCTGTAGCTACTTTATGTCCTTTCTGCTTAAATCAGCTGCCTTGGTTAATGCTGCTGCCAAACAAACCTCTCTGAATGAATACTCAGAGAGAGGCCAAAAGAGAAGGCAATCAGAAGCAATCCACATAGAATTCTTGACTTTGCATGTCCCAATAAACAAAATGTAGGCCAAGGAGGTGCAATTCATTTCATCTGCCACAGATAAGAGAGTACTTGGGTGCAGCCCCTGCCCTCTGGGCATTCACAGCTTAACAATAAGGTACAAACCACACCAAGGAAGTCACAAAGGCTGTAGTATTTACTATATGCCTGGCTCTAGTCTGAATTCTTTCCATATATTGCTCATTTACTCTTTTCCACAACTCTATGAAGTTGATTCTGTTATCATCTCTAATTTGTAGAAGAAATGAAGTCATGAAGAGATTAATGCAGTTCATGAGTCACTTGCCCCAAGTGACTCTGATTTAGTGGTGACATGTTCCAGTACAGGCAGAGTGACCCCCAATACCCAACTCTGTGCTGGGCCAGAATGAATGACACTGACCATTCTAGAAGAACAGAAGGTGGACACCTGTGTGACTAAGGAATCAGCTGAGGGCTCCATTGCTTCCGGGTTCTGACCTGATCCCCAGAGGCTGGGTGGGATTTAGAGGAGGGGGAGGCATCTTGGGTCAGAAGGAAGGAACAGAAGAGGCAGGGCTAAAGCACAGAGCTGGAACTGGAAGCAGTGTGTTTACGGAACACATCAAGGAAACACTAAGAGGGAATCTTTTGGAAGGGTTTGGAGAAAGAGACAGTTGGTGGAGATCAGACCCTGGAGGGCTCTGAATGCCAGACCAGAGACAGGATGATTTTATTACACCACAAGCCCCCTGCAACTTTCACAGCAGTCTATCACTGCTGAGGGCCACAAGGACACAAAATAACCACATGTGGTTCAGGAACCACATTTTGCTCACCGAGGTCAAGGGCTCTGTAGCTGAGATCTCTATGGAAGCCACGGACAGGTCTTCTTCCCTCCAGATGAGCTTGTGGGTTCAAAGCATAGCACTTGCGGTTCGTAGTGAGGTGGTCTAACCATGGCATCACCAGGACTCTTTCGTAAACTGCTTCTAAAGAAGTTTGCTTTCTGAGTACAAATAACAAGTTGCTCCTTTTATTATAGCTATAAAACTCAGGGTAGAAAATGAAAGACACTGCCATTGAGTCCATTTCAACTCATGGTGACCCTGTATACAGTTTCTGAAATGGCAAATCTTTTTTTTTAATGAATCATTTTATTAGGTGCTCATACACCTCCCCTCACAATCCAAACACATCAATTGTATGTAGGCTACATTTGCACACTTGTTGCCATCAGCACTCTCAAAACATCTTTCCTCCACTTAGGCCCTCAGAACCAGCACCCCATATTTCCCTTTCCCCTCCACCTCCCTGATGAACCCTTAATAATTTAAAAATTGCTATTGCTCTTTCATATCTTACATTTTCCAATGTGTCCCTTCACTCACTTCCCTGTTGTCTGTGCCCCAGAGAGAAAGTTATATGCAGATCCCTGAAATCAGTTCCCCCTTTCTCTTCCACCATTGCAGTATCACCACTCCCATCACTAGTCCTGAGGAAACATCTATCCTAAATTTCCCATGTTTCCGACTCCAGTATACATCCCCTGTTCTAGCCGGACTTGTCTGTTGCCGAAATGCCAAATCTTTAAGTAAGAATATAGCCTCGGACTGAGCCCCAGTGGCATAGTGGTTGTGTGTGGGACTGTGACCCACAGGGTTTACAATTCAAATCCAGCAGCAGCTCTCCAGGAGCAAGACTAGGCTTCCTACTCCCACCATGGGGCAGTGATGCCACACAAAAAAGAATATAGCCTCATCTTTCTCGAGAAGTGGTTAGTGGACTTGTATCAGCAAACTTATTGTTAGCTTTCAGAATTTACCCAACAGACCCACCAGGGTTCTATGGGGTGAAAAATGGAAAGGGGAGGCAAATCTAATATTAGATGAAGATAGAAAGATAATGAGTTGATTTACTTGTTGCATTCGAGGAAGGGAAAATACCCCGTGGTCCCTTTATTGTGGTGAGTAAAGCAGGTGAGCTGCTTGCATGCTGATACATTGTGGTTGGGTGCATTCCACTCCTGGCCTCCACAGCAGACTGGAAGATGGGGAAGGTGGAAGGGGAACATCAGCAAGCTCTCTGCTTAGCCTCCTCCTCTTACCAGAAGAAAGAACTCCAGGTGTTCTCCATATAACTCACTGCCCAGAAGACATCACTGGTCCCCCAGTCAAGGGAGGCTGGGAGTGGATTTCTTCGAACTGCTGTGAATAGGAGTCGACTTGATGACAGTGCTGCCTGTTTGTTTATAGTGGGGGATGACAGCTTAGTGTTCAGATGACTAGACTGTCTGCCTCAGCCACTCACTGTCTCTTTGGAAAGCAACCTCTGTCACATGCAGAGACTGTGTCGGAGACTGAGGGGGCCATGGGTACTACCTATTGCAGGTGTCATCAGCCAGTGCTGACCACCAACAGAGCGAGACACTGCCTGGTCCCTTGTCACCTTTTAAGTGTTCTTGTGCTGAAGCCCAGTGCTGGAGCCCCCGTGTTAGCCACCTCGTTGAGACCCTTCCTCTTTCTTGCTGCATTTCCTCCACCAAGCCTGGTGCTCTTCTCCAGGACTGGTCTCTCCGGACAACATGTCCAAAGTACCTTCAGAGTTCTTGGCCAGCACCGTAAATCAAGTACATTGATTTTTCTTCCATTTCTCTTCTCCAACGTCCAGCTATCCTATGTCTATGCAAACACCATGGACTGGGTTGGCTTGGGTTACTTTGTCCTCAAAGTAACCTTGCTTTTCCACACCTGCCCAGGTGGTCAGTGGAGTCGCAAATTTCCCAGTAGGATCTCACCTGATTTCTAAACTTCTGCCCACAACCCTCTCTTCTTTCACTCGCATTCCAATGAGCAATGTGGTCCCAACAAGCAGAGGTTCCCTCTGAGAGCCTCCTCTGTGGTTGAAAGGACACAGGACAGGGATCCAGGAGCCCAGGCCCTCCTCTCAGCTCCCAAATGGGATGGTCAGACGAGAGGGCACTGCCACCTGGTTCCTCTGAGCCGGCACCACCCACAGGTCTGAAGGCCCCCCACCCCGGGGGGGGGGGGTTGGGAAGGGTGTTTCTCTGGCATCACCTCTGCTCTGGGAAGCAGTTCCCAACAGCTGGGACACCTGTGCCACCACCTTGGTACCACACCCCTGCCCTCTGCCAGTGGCTGTCCAGGGGCCCGTTGACTCCTCCCCAGGGCTGCGGAGGCTAGGCAAGCTTGCTGGGATGAGAACGTCTTAGAAGCCGGTCCTAGAAACAGTTCTGCCTCTGCCTGATGCCTGCAGCCATATGCCTGGCCCTGCTCTTCCTGCTGTGCATAAGCCCTGCCATGCCACCCTAAACCAGAGACAGGTGAGGACCAGGCAAGCATCTATGGCAGAGGCCAAAGGAGGGCCCAACATCTGGTCTCTTTCACTCATTCAACCAACCCATCCGCCTTTTTGATCTCTGATAGGATCCATCTCCCAGGGTGAGGGTTCATTAATTCACTAAATAATTGCTCAAGTCTGATATTTACTTATTGTGGTGTCTCTCTGTCTGGCCTTCACATTGATAGAATATAGTCACCCTTGTCTTTCTACTCTCATTGACTCCTTGTCTTAGAAGCCCACAAGAACAGTTCTACCCTGTCTTCTCAGGTTGCTGAGGGCAGTGTGCTTGGTTGGGGGCTCGAGGGCTTCTCCTGAGAGGAACCAGATAGTGCACATTGCCAAAGGCCAAGCCTTGAACATGACAGAGCTGGAGCCGCCGCGCTCAGGAGCTGGCTGGCCTCTGCTCACTGGCCACAGAACCACAAACAGCACTGAGCTTGGGAGTGCTGCTTTGGCTGAGAGCAGTGGGAGTCTTGTCCCAGGGGCAATGTGGGGCTGTAGATGGTGAAGTGGTGGGGGTTGAAGAGGAATACATGAAATGTGCCCAGGTCCCAGCTAATTGGCAGGTGTGCCAAGCAGCAGCCAAGCATCAATGCAGTAGATCTGTTATCATCCCCAATGCCTGGAATTGGAATCACACTAGACTGGATCAAGTTTCATCTACCTGAACTCCTTCTGCCAGAGGACCATCTGTTCACAGTAAGAGTACTTCTTGTGGGGGGTGGGAGGCCAAATAGGGTTTGCTTAAAAGACCAAAGATATGTGATGAAATGGCTTTGTGAAAAGGACTTTTGCTTCAGAGAATGGCTTCTGTTTTGCCGCAGGGACATTGCCAATTGGGGCTGCAGCAGGACCCCTGGGGACCAGAGAAGAACAAGACTACCTCAGCTTCCTCCATGGGGGGCTTACCCTCTCCCCTATGGATTGTCACCCATATTGTCACCCATATTTAAAGCATGCTGCTCTACAGGGTGCCCAAGCATTCGCCTCGGATTCTTCACCCAGCCCTGCGTGGGTCTGTGCGCTCTCGGAATGAAGCTAATGGGAGGGTCTAGAAGGAGGAACCTGTCACGCCCTCCACCAAGCTGCCCTCTCCTGCCCTGAGCCCCCAGCACTCATTCCCTCGATCCACCACATGCTGCAGCTGGGAGGTCAGACTTTGCTTCTGGGCTTTCCATGAGAAAGAATTCACGCCACAGCCCGGTGTGCGCTCCAAGTGGGTTCTTAGGAAGGACAAGAGACGTTTCAGGTTGTACAGTCCCAGAAGAGGGCAGGCTATCTCAAGGAAGCGGGATGAGTTGCACGCCAGTTGTGCTGGAGCCACATCTGAACACGGCATCCTCGTGGGGAACCTGCCCTCTCGCTGCCTCTGCCGCCAGGGTGTTTAAACCTCAGACTGGGGAGGTGTGGTCAAAGGTATTGGTTGACCTGCTTGGCTGAATCAAGCCCACTTGGGCCTAGTTTGGACTGCCCAAGTGTTAAGCCCATCTGGCCCCAGGGAGGGGCGGGGAGGCTTGAATAGGAGCATGCCCAGTGAAGGTCTTTATTGGGAGCTAATGGTCGCTGGATTTTCCTTCCTTCTGTCGGGGCCTGTGCAAGCACGGGAGGAGCATCCCGCCATCCCTGTCTGGCTACCTGACACAATCACGTTCTGCTTTCTGTAGAAGCCTGCTTCACCTCCCCACTCCCGATTCTGTGAGAGCCTGAGGCTGTTTATTTGTGTGGAGTGGATTCCCCATGCTACTTCACTCAATCCCTCACTAGAATGATAGGAAGCAGGGCGGGAGGGCTGCTGGCTATCCATGGAAGTTGGACTCTCTTTTCTCCTGCTCCCCACGGACACTGTGGGGGCTCGATGACCCCAGCTTCAATTCGGATCCTTTCAATTAAATTAGATAACAATTATTCGGGACTGTCATGCAGAGGAGCCCAGGTGGCATAGCGGTTGTGTTGGGCTGATAGCCACAAGGTCAACAGTTCAAAACCACCAGTTCTCCTCAGGAGAAAGACAAGGCTTTCTTCTCCTATAAAGCATTATAGTCACTGAGCCCACAGGGACAAGTTCGACCCTGTCCCTTAGGGTGGCTTTGCATCAAAATCAGTTCGATTGCAGTGAGAATATAACAATAAATACTATCAGCTGAAGCCTATCTGCTCAAATTTCCCTCGACAAAAATGCCTTTCTTAGTCTCCCCTCCACTGGTTTATTTGAATCAAAAGCCACATAAGGTTCACATGTTACACGTAAGGGATTTGTTGTTAAGTCTCAACATGCATATCAATCAATTCCTTCTCTTTTTCCCTTGCTACAGTGCTCTGGAAGGGGGCCATCCACATGCTCCGTTGTGTCTCCTCTGTCTGTGCTGGGTTTGCCTGATCAAATCCTTATGGATTCCTTTTTTTCTTTTAACGTATGTGTCTGTTTTCTCTGCCAAGAACTCTTCCGTTCAAGAATAGCAAAATCCAACTGCAGAGAAACCGAATCTCTAACATACATTTCCCCCACAAGTAAGGCCATCCCATACTGTGGACTTGTCATCAGAGTGACCAGTCTCTGGAAAAGGAAACCCTGTGTGATCCAGTGGAGGATCATCCACTGACGTTGGACTCAAATGTTGCTGCACTTGGGTGGAGGGCACAGGCCGGAGTGCGTGTGGTGCTCTGCTCTGTGGGGCCGAGGGTCACTTTGAGTCGGAACGGACTCCACAGCCCCCACCCCCAACTGTAGCAGGACACTGACACAGAGACCTGGCTTCGGAGCCTCGCCTTTTTCAGAGAAATATTGTGAATCCAAAACAAGACACCATGGGTGTGTTTGTTTTACAGCCACCAAATGCCCACACCAGTCTTTATGATTAGCTTGTCCAGACCTTTAACCCAGCCCTCTGTCCCTGGTACTTTCAGATTGTTGGGGTCTCGGCCAGCGAGACCCTCACGTGGGGACCTTAGGAAGCGACGAACCTGGATGAAGAAAAGACACAGAGACGGGGAGCAAGACAAATTCTGATCAAACTCCGTTTATTCAAAGCTCAGCCAGCAGTATTTATCTCAGAGCATGAGATGAGGTAGAGGGCACACATTCCATTCCAAATATGGTGTGCTTTTAAACCAATGAGCATTCAGTGTAACGCCTAATGGCAGTAAAGGTCAGTTACTTCAGGCTATCAGGGAATTGCAGCAGCCAG
>PVJH01035306.1:0-19815 GCA_004026705.1 Nesogale talazaci
GCGTTACCGGAATGAGAGTCTGGATGGCCTGCTGCCACTGCTTCAGCCAAAGACCTGGTTTATTTGTAAACTAGCTATTCCATGCCTTTATCTACCCAATTTTGGGTATTGAATTTTTATACTACTCATTTGCATTAACTCCGTCCTCTGAGGAGCCAATCACATTCTTTGATATGAAGAATAGTCATCCCAGTTGGAACCCTGTGAAGTCTGCATCCATAAGAAAAGCCAAATCAGGACTGGTCGTGCATAAAGTCTGCAGCAGCATGCATCCGTTCACAAGCTGGACAATCTTCCCGGGGCACTGTGAGAAAGGTCCATGGGCTAATGCTTTCCCTGCATCTTGCCTCCAAGTCTTGTGGACAGTTAATCAGCAGGGCAGGAGTCAGGGCTTGGAGGCATGAAAGAGAAGCATTATGAAGATGTGCCAGGGGAAGGGAGGAACCACAAGTGGACTGACCACTGTGTCCCCACGGGGAGAGGACACCAGGTCAGCTGTGAACTCTGGAACAGTCATCCGTCTGTTCTGGAAACCTGAAGCTGCCCACCAAAGAGAGTGTCATCTTTCCTCAAGAAAGAACAAGACAGAAGAGGCAGGGACATCATTTGTTTTTCTGGTGGCATCTGCCAAGACAGCGTAATGGGTCTGGGCGGGTGCTGCTAGTGCTGTGTCATTTTTGCATGGGTTCCAGTCATTAGAAAGAACATCCCCCTCCCTACCCGACATCTAAATTTAAATCCCTCCTTGCACCCGCTGGAGTCCATAAGACCCCCGGTGTCTGCACAAACAGGACAATGACTTCAGCCCACCTGTAACTCTGCTATGGTTGTCTGGAAATTCTTAGCCATTTCTGAACATGGGGCCCCTAGTGTCCTTGCTGAGTAAACCCCACACATTACATAGCCAGTGCTGATTCTGAGACATTCTTTCAGGAAAGACAAAACTGCTCTCACTAAATCAATGGCCAACAGAAGTGGCTCCTGGACCCTTCCTGGGAGATGAAGGTATTTGCCAAGTTCTACATTGGAGTTAAAAATGAGAGACCCAGGGCTGAGCCCCAGTGGCGTAGTGGTTAAGTACAGGACTGCGGCCCACTGGCTTGGTGGTTCAAATCCAGCAGCAGCTCTCCAGGAGCAAGGCTGGGCCTCCCACTCCCACCAGAGGGCAGTGATGCCCCCCAAAAAATGAGAGACCCATGTTTGTCTGGGTAGACTAGAGAACCAAACCCAGGAGACTCATATATCTATAGGAAAAACTTGATAACAATGAGAAAACATATATTTATATATGTTTATATTTAGAAAACATCCTAGGCCAGATCAAGTCCCTAAGTCCAATATTAGCCCATATGTCTGATACCAGTCTGTAAATTCCTCTTCTGATTCATGCAACACATGCAATGACACCAAAAGCAGGAAGATCACAGGCCAGTGGGTAGGGAGTCTTGTGGATCCAGTGGCAGTGGAAGCATCTCAGAGCTGGCGTGGGTCTCCACATGGCTCCTCCAGCTGCAGGGCTCTGGTGCTATCAGTGTAGCTCTATGTGACTTGTCCACAGGAATGCCTCAAAGGGAGTAGATATATCTGACCTCCAGTGAGCCATTTATTTATATCTATTGTGCCTCTAAATGAGGTCCTCAAGTTGAGACCTGGTTGACAGGCTAGACTCTACTTCTTCTCAAGTTAGCAGATTATGGAACTGCCACGAGACCTTTATACTCACCTTGAGCTGTGGGTGGTTTTCCCTCCTGCATTTTTAATAAATGAGAAAATGGACTTCTGAGAAGTTAATTAACTTTTCAAGGTCACCCAGTCAGTCTGCAGCAGAGCCAGGCCAGGCCTGTCTTTTGACTCTGTTACTCCAGACACACTGGGCTCTCCGTGGCTGCAACAGATTTTTGAGAAGTACAGCCTATCCCGGGGTGGAGGGACCAAATTACTGTATTAGTCACTTCGTTAACCAGGACCTGCAGGTCTTCCAGCTACCCCAAGCTTCCATCACCACCACTGCCATCCCAACAGCCTTGTTCCTTGGATACCCTTTCCTCGTGCTGCAAGATGGACCTGCCCCAGTAGTACTCACGAGCAGCACTTCTCACTACCCAGCAGTTGCTTCAGGAGGCGCTTGTGGCCTCTGGAAGGCACCAGGGCTCTGTGCGGACCATGGATGCACAGCTGTGGCCAACGTCTGGCTCACAGTGCTTATTCGGTATCCTGCAGTTGAACTCACATGGAAACACTGCACCTCCTGACAATTCTGGGTCTGTTGGGCCCATTGCTACAGCCTTGTAGGGATCCATCTCTCCCGGGGTCTTCCTCTTTTATGCTGCCCCTCTTCTTTACCCAGCATGATGCCTTCTCAAGGGAATGGTCTTCCTGATAATATGCCTAAGTCTGTGAGGCGAAGTCTCACCTGACTCACATGCTGCTTGTTTATCTTTCGATGCATATGTGCACATTCTTCTGACAGAAAAGTAAAAACTCACTGCCAATGAGCCAATGCTGACTGTAGACGTTCCCTTGTGGCTTTCAGAGACTGGAACTGTTTATGGGTGTGTGATTCCAGGTGGACTAGAGAAACAAATTCATAAACACACATTGGAATATAAGGAAAAGATTTATGTACAAGAAGACTAATAGAACATTGAGAAAGCATCCCAACCCAATCTAGTCCAAGGTCATAAGTCTGATATTAGCCCATATGTCTGAGGGTGCAGAGTCTTGTGTATCCAGTGGCAGTAGAAGCATCCCTGCACTGACAGGGTCTCCCCATGGCTCCTCATTTCCAGGGCTCAGGGTCCATCAGCAGTATCCATTGGTGGTAGAATCATCTCAGTGCTGGCAGGGGGTCTCTCTGTGGTTTTTCCAGCTTGAGAGGTCTGGTTCCATCAGGATAAGCCCATGTGGCTTCTCCTCCAACTCCTTCAATCTGCAGGACTCGAGGCCTTTATCATGCTGTCATGTTGTCTTGTCAGTAGACCCTCTCTAAGAGACTGAGTCAAGTCTCTCTCCTCCAATTGGGAAATACCACGAGACTTCCCAGAATTCTTGAGAAAGTCATGCCCACACAGAGACCTCATTGGCTATCTCCAAATTGACAGGCTAGATTCCACCCCTACACTCCCAGTGCTGAAATTGACACAGATTGGTGACTGCCACAATGGGGGTAGAAACCACAGTCTTTCTCCCTCGAAGCAGCTGGTGGTTTCAAACTGCCAATTAAAATAGCCACAGCACCACCAGGGTTTCCATGTTTGGGGAGCAATCTGTGATAATGGTGCAGGGAGCAGATCTGACCTCCTCTTGCTACACCAGGGAGAAGGAGAGTCCAACTCCACACCATCCACAGCAGATTGCCACAAGACAGAGCCCGCCTCCAGCCCCCATCTTTCCATGTCCTCTTCTGGCACCAACTGTTCCTCCCACGATGCTCTACTTTTATGCTGGGCTTCACACGTTGTTGCAACAACCACACAGAATTCACAGACAAAGCTCACAAGTATAGGGTTTTAATAAGGAAATTAACAGGATTCCTTTCATCAGGGTCAGTCAACAGTAAGGATACAGTCCTCCATCCAAAGTAGCACCTTGTATCTGGTCCTCAGCCTTTCACACGCACGGTTCCTTGGCCCCTGCTCCTGTGGGCCAAGTCCTCAGCATTGATCGTCTCGCTGTCTCAGGTTCTCTTTGCCTTGGTCTCTGGTCTCGTTTGACTCCTTCGCTCTGCCCCGTGGTCTCTGTGCCGAAGCCTCTGTGCGGGGCCTCTGCTGCCAGTCTCTGCCCCTTCAGACTGAGATTGGGAACCCGTTCCCCTGGCGGCTCTTCTTCCGATGGCCCCAGGATTTCTCCGTGCTCCTCCTTCTCAGAGGGGCAGGGGAGCTTTTTGTCTTCGGCAGAAGGCACTCCGAAGGAGACAAAAGGTGTGACTTGAGTCATACTCTCCACTAAGGTGGAGACTGAGGGGACATCGCACCTTAATCTTGTGACAGAGAACTCCCTCTGAAATGGGATTGCGACCCCAGACACCTATCTCACGACCATCGAATTCATCCCCCCTCAGAGTGACCTATTGCACGGGGCCAAACTGCCCCCTGTGGGTTTTAAAAACTGTAATTCTTTATGGGAGCAGAACACCTTGTCCTTCTCTCATGGAGCAGTTAGTGATTGCGAACAGCTGGCCTTGTGTTGAGCAGCTTAATATGTAACCACTAGGTCCCAGATCCCCTCAACCACAGGCACAGAGGCTAGAATTTACAGTGTATCATCGCATCAGGGATTGTAACTTAACAATGGTCATATCAATGAACTATATCTCTAAGCCCTTGAGTAGAAAACCAAGC
Source organism: Nesogale talazaci (assembly GCA_004026705.1). Lineage (NCBI taxonomy): Eukaryota > Metazoa > Chordata > Mammalia > Afrosoricida > Tenrecidae > Nesogale > Nesogale talazaci. The sequence continues at coordinate 4,341 of PVJH01035306.1, forward strand.
AGAAGAGCTATGGACCAGTACAAACTGGATTTTAGGAAAGTCAAGTGATTGAGTGTCCCTGAAGCAAGACAAAGTTGGGACTCTACATCGACCCATAATGGTGACCCAATATTTGCTGTCCCTGAGCTTGGCCTGAGCGTTTATTACATTTGGGTGGTAACAGAAAAGTTGCTGGTTCCGAGGCACTTTGGAAGAAATGCCTGGTGATCAGCCTTGTCCTCTGACACAGGTGGAGTCACCATGAGTGAGAGCATCAGCTCGAGAACAATGTGTGCTTGCTCATCGTTTTCTAAAGCTTAGCCCGAGAGCGTTGTGAGGAGAAGAGAGGTGTTTCCATGGTGAGCTGCTGTTGAACTTACTTGGGACACGGAGTGAGCTGTTGCCGCCATGTACCGTCAAGGGGGCTCCGACTCGCAGAGACCCTGTGCCCGACAGAATAAAGCCCTGCACAGCCCTATGTCATGCTCACAGCCCATTGATGTAGCCACTGTGTCTATCATCTCATTGAGGTCTTTCCTCCTTTGTGCTGCCCGTCCACTTTACCGAACATGCTGTCCTTCTCCAGGGACTTTGACTCCAAAGTATGTGAGTTGAAGTCTTGCCATCTGTGCCTCGAAGGAACACTCTGGCCTTACTTTTCCCAAGCCAGATCTGTTGGTGCTCTTAGCAGTACATAGTACTCTAAATACTCTTCTCCAGCACTGTAATTCCAATGCAGTCATTCATCTACAGTCTTCCAGTTCCAGGTCCAACTCCCACATGCATATGATGCCATGGAGAATGCCATGGCTTGGGTCAGGCACACGTTAGTCCTCAAAGTAAGCAGCCTTGCTCTTCAAAACTCCAAAGAGGCCCGTGCAGCAGATTTACCTCGTGCCATCCGTCTTCTCACCTCTCGAATGCTGTTTCTGTGAGAATTGATTGTGGATCCAAGTAACACAAAGTCTTAGACAACTTCCACCTTTTCTCCATTTCTCATGATGGCACTTTGGGTGTAGTTCTGAGAATTGGGGTTTTCTTTACCTTGAATTACAATCTCTAGTGAAGGCTGCAATCCTTGATCTTCATCAGCAAGTGCTTCAAGTCCTCCCTTTCCTCAACCAGGTTGTGTCTTCTGCAGACCACCACTTGTCAATACGCACGCCTCCCTGCAATCTGATGCGACACTCTTATCCATGTAATCCAGCTTCTCTGATGATTTGTTCGTCATACAGATTGAACAAATATGGTGAGAAGATGCAACCGCGGTGCATGCCTTTCCTGATTTTACACTCTGCAGCCTCCCCTCATCTGATTAGAAAACTGCCTCTTAATCCACGTAAACATTCTGAATGTGCTCCATGAAGCGTTTTGGAATTCCCGTTCTTCTCAAGATTACCGAGAATCCACACAGTCAAATACCTTTGCATAGTCAATGAAACACATGTAGACATCTTTCTGCTATTCTCTGCTTTGCTCCAAGAGCCATCCGATCTCTGCCATGAAATCCCTTGTTCCATGGACTTTTCCGAATCCGGCCTGAACTTCTGACAGTTCCCTGTCAATGTACTGTGACAATCGTTGTTGGATGATCTTTAGCAAACTTTTACATGTGTGCAATATCGATTATATAACTTTACAGTGTGAGCATTCCAGTGGGTCACCTATCTTTGGAATGGGCCCAAATATGGATCTCTTACAATCTATCTTCCAAATTTCCTGGCATAGAAGAAGAAGTGCTTCCAGTGCTTAATCAGCTTGTTAGAACATTTCAATGGGTGTTCTGCCAATTGCTGGAGTCTTGTTCTTGGCTAATGATTCTGTACAGTTTGAGCTTCTCCCTTCAGAATCATTGGTTCGTGCTCATATGCTACCTCCTGAAATGATGGTCTGTCAACGAGAGTAGAGTTACTCTGTAACGTTTTCAAGCCTGTGAACTTTGGGAAACATCTTGTGATAGTTACACAATCATTTCCCAACTTGAGAGGATTAAGAGTGAATGGGATGTAGTCTAGCTGTCTATCAGGTGATAGCCAAAGAGGTCTCTATGTGACCATGTCTTCTCCTGAGGATCCTGGGAGAACAAGTTCAGGTGGAGGCGCTGGCAGGAGGGATGGGCATATCCTGAGTGCACAAAGCATCATACGATGGCTTGGAAGTGGCTCAAAGCATGGCTTGTGCAAGAAACCCCAGTCCTGGCCCATTTTCAGGGCCTGACATTGGAGACTCTTGGGGAAGGGCATGAGAGTGGTGAGACGTTAGCCTAGAAAGGCAGTCTAGGGCTCAGTTCTCAAGAGGCTTTACACTCACATGCTGTCCTAAGACTCGACTCAGGCTGCTTCTCTGGGTGACTTGGCAAGCTTCAGGTTTGGGCTACACACTGCTGAGAATGGGGTTCGCAGGTGACTCGCCAGGGCAGGGAGGGTTTGTAGAAGATTGGACTCTGAATGAGGACAGCCCACAGTAAGACTCTGGTACCGGGGATGGAGAGGCCATTGTTAAGTAAAATGGGGAAAAGGGGAGGGCTGAGTGATAAACTGAAAAGAAAGGAGGGGCATGGTATCCAGGCTTGAGAATATTGGTGTTGGGGACGGGGGGGTGGGGGGTGGGGTGGAGAAATGGGAGACAGGGAAGGTTCTGCACCAGTCACCTAGCTCCATTCTTATTTGTCTTTCTGCCTCACTGGTTTGGTTACAGGCACTAATCAGACCTTCATTTCTTACCTGAGTTCTTGAAGGATCCTCTGAATCTCTCCCCATCCCTTCCTACTGCTGCTAAGGTCATCCTCTTCAAGGGAAAGCAGACTGAGAATCATCTGGGACAGCGGTTCTCAACCTTCCTCATGCCTCGACCCTTTCATGTTGTGGTGACCCCCCAACCATAAAATTATTTTCATTGCTACTTCATAACTGTCATTTTGTTACTGTTATGAATCGGGCAACTCCTGTGAAAGGTTGTGACCCACAGGTTGAGAACCACTGATCTGGGAGGTCCTGCTGCATATGGAATAAAATCCACGTTCTTTAGGTCAAGTCTTCATGTTCCCTGCTAGGGCGGACATAGAGGCATGCTCCTTTCCCTTAAATAACTCTGCTTTTCAGAGACAGTGAGGCACATCCATATGAAAGTGGGAAACAATGGAATGAAGGGAAGGGAAACAGGATTTCTGCTCTGAGAGGAAAAATGGGAGGGAGGCCCTGTGCGCCAGCCTGCAGGACACTGAGGTGATCCTCACCTGTTTCCACGTCCCACTGCCTCTCCCCCTTTTTCCCTGCACCTTTGCTTCTGACCTACCCCAAGGAGCCTGGCTGGTGCCTATAGGTGACCCCCAGCAGTCCCCCTGTGTCTTCGTAGCCTCCACCGCCTCTGCCTGCTGCAATCCCCGCCATTTTTCATCTCCAGCCCAAAGGCAAGGGCTCTATCGAGGTCCCTGTTGACAAGGGATCCTTGCCCAGCAGGTGACCCTTCTGAAAGCGCCTTTACTCGTAACACTCTCCGAAATGCTGGGTCTCTCTGCCCCCACCCCCATCACCCACTCAAAGAAGGCCCTGGAGGGGTAGGTCCAGCTTTGCTGCATGCTTAGTTTTGCCCGACTAGCGTGCTTTAAAGGATGGATGGTGGAGCTCAGCTGCTGCACGGTTGATCCAACTCAGGGACATACCACAGCATGTCCTGCAGAACGGCCCGGAGGTCTGACGCAGTTGTGACCTTTCCGAAGCAGGCTGACAGGTCTCTCTTAGAGGCTCCTCTGGGTGAGTTGAAGGGGCCCCAGTGGCATAGTGCCTAGGAGTTGGCCTGCTGACCACAAGATCAACAGTTCAAACTCACCAGTCCCTGTGGAGGAGGAAGATGGGGCCCGCTGCTCCTGTGGAAACTTAAGGTCTCCGAAACCCCAAGGAGCAGTTCCACTTTGCCCTCCAGGGCCGATGGGAGTCAGAGTCCCCTTGATGGGGACCAGTGAGGCTTGAATGGGTTTGAACTGTCAACTTCTCAGCTAGTCATGGAGCACTCTCAGGCTCCTCTCACCCACCGAGGGGGCGCCTTCAGAAGGACCACGTGTGCTGGGCATGCAGAAAAATGCAGACAAGAACACGATGCACACTCTGCACTTCTCACCACGACTGAACGGCTGCTCCAGGCACCGCAGAGATCAACAAAGTCCTGTGTAGGAAATCAGTGGTTACACACACCAGGTGAGCACTTTGCCCATGCAGCCCCGCCCCCCCACCCCCACCCCGAGCTGGTTCAGGATTAATTGCTAGCATGTATTAGTAAAGGGATTTCACATCAATATCTTGGGGGACTTTTGCTTTCCCACAAGAGTCAGAAAATCTGGTGGGAGGTTGTCACATTGGCGCCTGGATAAGTTCACCACAGAGAGGAGAGGAGACCACGCTACCTGCCACTTCCTCCAGCCCCTGATGTCTGGGTTCTGTGTGTATGCCTCTGGGACACTTTAGTAGACCGCCCACGTGTAAACACAATGATTTATCTCTCTGTGCCTCCGTTTCCTCATGTCCGTTGAGGATCATAGGAGAACCCACCCTCAAATGTTGCTCTCAGCATCGGTATGCAAAGTGCTGGGGACACCAGCTGATCTGGAATTCCGTAATGGCCACTGTCTTTTGTTCTTCTTCCTCGTGTCTTGGAATGCAGATCTATTTTGAGCTTAAATAAGTTTATCCCATGAGTGTCCAGTATTTCTGTTTGGAAATCTCCATTGTCTTTTAATTCAAGTGTTTTGTGGCTGTGGCTTTCATTTAAAGAGAACCCGTATTGAGTCTAAAAAGAGACAAAGACCCAGATGCCTCACTCTGATGAGGGAGACCGCCAACACATCAACACAGGTGGAAACGGTACCCAAGGATTTGTTGAGATTGACCTTCATTCCATTTCTTCATGACCTTCATGGAGCCCCCCACTCTGGAGACAACCTCCAGGGGAGTGCTGGGCAGGACTCATGGTCACACTCATTGATAGTTCCATTGATTGAGGAAAGGGGATCCGAAAAAGTTCAGGTCAAGCTTTTTGCCTCCATTGAGGACTGGTTTGTGGTCTTTGGGGCTCTTTTGGATGGCAGCCTTGGGGCCGAGGGGTGGGGCATTCGCATGATGGTCTCTTTCCACCTCACGCTCCCATCGGACGGCCTTGCAGGGAGTTAGTGGGAGGGAAGACTGAGAACTCACAGGAGCCCTCGCCAGGGAGTGAGGTGGCAGGAAAGGGGTGAGCTGACCTTGACAGGAAAGGCCTGACACAGGACCTTGACGGGGCTGGGAGATGACGCAGGCCTGGAAGGACGCTCAGGGCTGGGGGGTGTACGTGGGGCCTTTTCAAGCAGAAGCAGAGGACAGTGAGCATGGGGTGGGGGTAGGGGATAAAGGAGAATGAGAAACCCAACTGTCAGGTGGGGAGAATTTAGGAGGAAAGATTGGTAATTTAGACCAGACCCCACCCTATGAAATTGCAGCAGATCTCTGGAGCGGAGGGGGGGCTGGCAGTCAGTGGATGGCCTGGCAGAGAACTGGCAGAGGGCCCAGAGGGCAGGGAGGAGGGCGTGGTAGACAGGAAGGCCCTGTAGACCAGGCTGTGGTACAAATTCGGGGATGTTGTCTTCTTCCCTAACTACAAAGTTCTTCATTACGGTCATTAAGCTTTATGTAAGGCCTTTAGCGGCTCCATCCTCCAAAGTGGGGAGCCAGGTCCTCTGGCTATCTATTAATCTGGAAGCTCTGCTGAACCCCACTCCCTTCGGGTGGGCCTGCGGGCATGTGTGAAACAGTGACATAGCTTCCCCAACCACAGCAACACACAGGACAAGCGCACAGACAGGCAGTCTTGGAGGAGGGACGGACAGAGCGCGCCTTAGAGCCAGCAGGGTGAGACTGTGTCTTACATCCTTTGGCCATGTGTTCAGGAGAGACCCGTCCTTGGAGGAGGGCACCCAGCTTAGGGAAGGGGAGTCCCTGAGCACCATGGGCTGACACAGAGGCTGCACCGAGGGCCTGCAGCACACAAACAACCATGAGGACGATGCGGGGCTGAGCGGTTTCCTTCTGTTCTGCACAAAGAACTTGGGACCAGAAAAGACTTCAAGGCACTGAGGAACAGTTTAGTCACTGACACATAGACCACAACAATAATAAGGCCCCACCTCCTAATCCCTACTTGGGATTAAGACCAAATATCTCAGGAAGAGTTGCATCTGGGAAGAAGGTCAAGTCTGCAGGGCATCAGGACAAATCTCCTCTTCCCTAAGTGTCTGAATGACTGACCTAAGCCAACCGGTGCCCCCTGATATGGACTCCCCTCTTGGTAAAGGAAGTCTGGGAAGAGAGGCCCCCATCCAGGTAGAGGGAGGGGAAGGGGCAGCTGGCCTGGGACTGGCTTCCTTCTCTGAGCCTCTGCTGCCCCCACGTGGTGCCTCTGGTACAGTGCACCCCGTGCAGCCCAGCCCTGGCTTGCTTAGGTCCTGGGATCAGGTCCCCAGGTCAAGGCAGGATGCTGGGTGGCAGATGGCAGGCTTCCTGGAGAAAAACTCTGAGGTCTTCAAGCCTGTTCAGGGGAGAATGCCAGTCTCTTCCTCTACCCAGACCACCCCCTCCCGAACACTCCTGCTTCATAGATGTAGGATTTCACCAGGGAAGTGAGGGTCCTCCCCCACATGACACCATCCTCCCCTCTTTCCTCTCTTCTGACATAAACTTAGGAGCCCCATGTGGGAGCTGAAGAGACAGGGTGCTGAGGGAGGGCTGTCTGAAGGTGGGGGGGGGTGCTACACTCCCCACCCTCCCAAATGGCCTGGTCCCTCTCCCCACCCCCAGGCCCTAGTTGGTCACCTCCCCCTTGTGGTCCAGTGACTGAAGCCTGGTCATGGGATCCCCAGGGTTTCTTAGTGGGTGTCCCTCTCTCCATCATAGACAAACCTTGAACGAATGAGCCTCTCTGTGGGAATCACGGGCACCTGACCCTTCCCTGGACAACAAATCAGCCGCCATCTTGAGGCTGAAGGGGACTCCCACCAAACTGGCAGCACCTGGGTCTCCATGGAGACAGCTCCCCCTCCAGGCTCCTGGACCCCAGAGCGGCCTCCCCAGGGCTGCAGTTCCCCCCAGTCCTGCCTGAGCCCCACAGGACTTGGCTGCTGCTCCTGCGTTCATTAATGAAGATGCCAGCAGTGAAGGCCTCAACTGGCCTAGACCCTCTTCATTAGAGAACTGAGACAGCCCTCGGGGCCAGGGAGTCAGGGAGAGATGGGGAAGGAGTGGTGGGTGAGGAGGCAGAGAGTAAAGGGAGAGAGGAGGCAGTGTGTGGGGAGAGGAGGGGTGGGGGAGGAGTTAGATCTGTACCAGTGAGACATGAGACCTCTGCTCTAGGGGCTGAGCAGGAGATGAACTTTTAGGGAGACTTCACACCTGTCCCCTCTATATGGGCGGTTCCCTGGTGCTTTGCAAGGTGGCATGAGGGGCTATGAAACACCAGCATGGCCAACTCTCCCAAATCCATGTGTGTCCCTGAGGCCCCCAGGAAACGGGTATTGGAGGTGGAGGTGGAGGTGGGGTGTTTCCTACTTATCCATCCCTCACCCAGGTCATGCCTGACAGCACCCCAATCCTCCCAGTGACCCCTCAGAGATTCCTGCTGGGAAGTCTCCCTCAGCAGAATACTGGGCAAGAAGGAGATCCCCTGAGGACCTGGGCTCTACCAAGGATGGGGACTTCATGCCCTAGGGCTCTTCTGGAGTCCACCCAGAGCTGCCCCCCTCCACCACCACCACCACCACCACAGCCTCCAGGAGTTACAGCAACCACAGTCAAGCTCACTTCTCAGATGATGGGGACGGCATTCCCTCCCTTCTGTTGCAGATCAAGCAGGCGTTCGTTCTCTATTCCAGTCATCTAGTCCATCCCTGAAATACAATCAGTGCTTCATACACTCCATCCCTCTTTCCCCACTTGTGTTAGTCTGGGTAGACTAGAGAAACAAATTCATAAACACGCATATGGATATAAGGGAAAGATTTACATACAAGAGGAATGGAGCATTGAGAAAGCATCCCAACCCAGTCCAGTCCAAGGTCCTAAATCCAATTTTAGCCCATATGTCTGATACCAGTCTATAAAGCCTCCTTCCAACTCGTGAAGCACATACAATGACACCAGGACAATCACAGACCAGTGGGTACAGAGTCTTGTGTGTCCAGGGACAGTACAAGTAGTAGAACCATCCTGGTGCAGGGGTCTCCCCATGGCTCCTCGTTTCCAGGGCTCAGGATCCATCAGAAGTATCCAGCAGTTGCAGAAGCATCTCAGCATTGGTATGGGTCTCTCCATGGCCTCTCAAACATCTCAGGGCTGGTAGGATTCTCCACGTTGCTTCTCTGACCACAGAGGTTTCGTTCCATCAGGGTAAGCCTGTTAGGCTTCTCCTCCGGTTTCTCCAGTCTCCACGGTCTATATCATGTTTTCATCTTGTCTTATCAGTAGTAGTCTCCCAGGAACTGAGTCTACGGTCTCTCACCGCCACAGGGAAAATATTGTGAGATTTCCCAGAATTCTCAGAGAAAGTCATGTCCACACAGTGGTCTCATTGGCCATCTCCAGATTGACAAGCTAGACTCCACCCCTACACTCCCAATCATGAAACTGACACCAAGTACATGATCGCCTCACCACCCCATCACCATTTCTTTCCTCCCAGTTCTGTGCTGGGGCTGGAGCATGGGTGATATGGAGGGGTGGACAGGTCACAGAAGGGCGAGGTGTATAAACCACACAGACCTCCAGATGAGCATTTGAACTTTAATATTCCTTTCATTAAGTTGGATAAATAAATACAAAGTTTTTAAGAAAAAGGAGTGTTTTAACAGAAGAATTATTATTACTTTAAATAATAAAAGTTGGAACTAATAAGCATAAGTCGATGAAAAAAGATGGAAACTGATGCTAAACACCATGTGAACCTCTGGAATTTGGTTGGGGCAAGGGGTGGGTGATATTAGATTGGGGTAGTGGGGAGGGTGTCGTTTTGGTTAAAGCTGTGGGTAGTACCAATTCTGATGACCCCTGGAGACCAGAAGGGGGCTTTCTTGTGAAAGGGAGGCTGTACGCCCCATGTGACATTCTACATGAAGCCAGGAGGAGGATGTGTTAGTCCAGGTAGAATAGAGGAGCAAATTTCATAGACACGCATATTGACATAAGGAAAAGGTTTATATACAAGAGGAACAGGACATTGAGAAAACATCCCAGCTCAGTCCAGTTCAAAGTCATAAGTCTGATATTAACCCATATGCCTGAAATCAGTCTATCAAGTCTCCTTCTGACTCACGAAGTCACAGGTCAGTGGGTGCAGAGTCCCGGCGCTGGCAGGGATCTCCCCAAGGCTCCTCATTTCTAGGACTCAGGGTTCATCAAAAGCAAAAGTAACTCATCGCTGGCAGAGATCTCCATGTGACCGCCCCAGCTTCAGAGGTCTGGCTCCATCAGGGCAAAGCTGTGTGGTCTCTCTGCTGGCTCCTCCAGCTTCTTGGATGCTGCCATCTTGTCTTGTCCATGATTCATCGTCTCTAAGACTAACTCCCAACAACTGGGGAGATAGCGTCTCATCTTCACGAGGGAAATATCACGAGATTTCCCAGGAGTCTCAGGAGAAAACCATCCCCTCATAGAGGCCTCATTGGCTACTCAATGGCTATCTCCAGATTAACAGGCTAGACTCCACCTCTACATTTCAATCATAAAATTAACATAAGCACATGACTGCCACAGAGGAACAGGACAGCTACGGCCAAGCAGAGCCAAGACCCACATCCCTCCCCTCCATCCATGAACTTGGTCTTCAGCACCTCCTTGTGTTCATTGACCAGTGAGCTAAAGTTTCAGGGAGTTTCAGGTCCCCTGCCAGAGTTTCAGCGGTGGGAGAAAATAATTGGAATTACAGTCAATTCCTTGACCATTCCAAGTGCTGACTGGCGACAAGTGGAGATATAGAGGAAGAAGGGTCAATAAACTAGCCTGAATGACTAGGAAGGTTCAAACGAAGACGTTAAACCCTGTGCCTTTCAAGTCCATTCTGACTCCAAGGACCCTAGAGGGGTTTCCCCATGGGGTTTCCAAGGCTGTGCATCGTTATAACAGCCACCTCTTTCCCCCAAATAGTGAGAGACGGGTTTGAACCACCAATCCTTCGGTTAGCAGCTGAGCTCTCGAACCACTTTGTCACCATGAATACAGAATTTAGAATCCACTAAATGATGGGTTGTGACTGCAGGATCTCTTTGCAGCTATTTGAGAGCCTGTGAGTCAGTCAACATGGATGGAGACCCAGGGAGGGAAGCCCTCGGTACAGTCGTTAAATGCTTGGCTGTTAACAGAAAAGTCAGACCTCAGAGCAAAGCCTCATCACAGAGGCCCCATTACTTGGCCAAGTTCTAACTTTTGATAAAATGAGCCCTGGGTCTCTCCCCTTTCCTCTGTGTGTGCCCCTAACCTGTCCTCCGGCCCTCCCCTGAGAGCCTGCTGTCTCCATGCTGACCCTTGGAGCATCCTGGATCCCCAGGATGGACCCCACAGCATCCTGCCTTCCTTGCACCAAATTGGGGTCTGGACCTATCCCTCTCAGCTTCCTTTTCTCTGACCCTTTCAAACATCTCTCATCTATCCTCTGCTTGCCTAGTGCCTCTGCTAATCTGATTCCTACATTACCCATCAAACGTTTCATAGTTGTGATGTCTGAGCAACATTTCCAGTCAGATGAACAGCTGCTGCCGAGAAGGGGTGGTGCTTAACTTAAAGGAAAGGCTCGTTCCTCAATGATGGACAGACAGGCAAGGACTGTATGTGGCTAATAAAACAAAATTTAAAAATGAACTCACTAGGACTGAACCCCGGTGGCGTAAGTGGTTGAGTGCGGGACTGCGGCCTGCAGGCTTGGTGGTTCAAATCCAGCAGCGGCTCTCAGGGGCAGCTCTGGGTAGCTCCCACCACCACCAGAGGGCAGTGATTGTCCTCTCCCCACCAAATGAACTCACTGCCACTGAAGAATCCACTCTGACTCATCGTGCCCCTGCAGGACAGAGCAGAACTGCCCCTGGGGGTTACTGGGGCTATAGTTTCAGGGGCAGAAGCTGCGTTTTTCTCCCCGGGAGCGGCTGGTGGTTCCCAATGGCTGAGTTTGCAGTTAATCGTCCAACACTTCATCCTCTATGCCGCCAGGGTTCCCACAGACAATGGCAGAGGCTGTCTATCCAGTGAGGTGGCCATGAAAGCCATTCAGAAAGCTGCAAATTACATGTGAAATTATAGAGCGCAGTGCAAGTGTGGGGGCTCTCTCATGGCGTTCATTCCCTGGGCTCTCTGAGGCGACTTAATTGTCACTGTCACATCCTGTGGATGACAGAGAAAGCTAAAGATATTGGCATCGTGTCCTCTTCCTTGGCTGTTGTTTTGTATGCCAGGTTCTTCCAACTCAAAGTGACGCTGGAAGTCAGAGAGAGCTTCCCAGAGGGTGTCCAGGACCCTACTGCCCCTCCTGTGCCCACTGGAAAAAATGAGACTGAGAAGAATTGCTGGATTTAAATTAGGGTGTTGTCCAAGAATATCAAATATTTCACGGCCTGAAAAGAATGAACAAGTCTGTCTTTGTAGAAGTAAATCCAGAGTGCTTGTTCGTAAGAAGTAAGGACAGCCAGACATCCTTCATTTCAACGACGTTGGACAAGTGAGCTGAAATTGACAGGGTGCCATGTGTTATGAGACGCCATCGAGTCAGGTCTGACCCACAGTGACCCTATGCACAACAGAACCAAACATTTCCGGGACTTGGTCCTGCGTCATCCTTATAATCGTTTCTAGGCCTGAGCCCATTGTTACAGCCACTGTATTCATCCATCTTGTTGAGGTTCTGCTTTTCCACCGCTCCTTTACTTTACCAAGTGCAAGATCCTGCTCCAGGAACTGGTTTCCTTTGAAACATGCCCTCAGTAGTGAGAAGTGTCACCACCCTTGCCTCTAAGGAGCACTCGGCGGTACTTGTTTCAAAACAGATAATGCTTGTTGTTTTTGGCAGTCCATGATAATTTTCAATATTCTTCAGAAGCAGCATAATTCAAGTTCATTGATTCTTTTTAGGTCCACCTTTCAATTTTCACAGGTATGTGAGGCGATTTAAAGTGTCATGACTTGGGTTAGGCTCTCCTTTGTCCTCAATGTAACACTTTAGAGAGGTTTTGTGCAGCAGATTTATCCAATGCAATGTGTCTTTTGATTTCTTTGTGTGTGTCTTTTGTTTTCTGTGTGTGTGTGTGTGTGTTGATTTCTTGACTGCTGTTTTCATGAGCATTGACTATAGATCCAAATAAGACAAAATCCTTGACAACCTCAATCTTTTCTCTATTTGTCATGGTCCCTCTCTGTTTACCTACTGGTCCAATTGTGGGGATTTGGGTCTTCCTTACATTGAATTATAATTCATACCGAAGGCTCTGATCCTTGAGTGTCATCTGCAAGTGCTTCAAGTCCCCTTCCCTTTCAGCAAGCAAAGTTGTGTCATCTGCATATTGAAGATGGGCAAAGTTGTGTCATCTGCCTTCAATCTGATGCCACTTTCTTCTTTGCGAAATCCAACCTCTCTAATTATTTGCTCCATGTACTCATTGAATATGTAGGGCAGGAAGGTACAACACTGAAGCACACCTATCCTAAATTTAGGCCAAGGTGTATGCCCTTCTTCTGTTCAAATGACTTCCTTTTGTTCCACACACAGCTTCTACAGGAGCACAATGCAGTGTTCTGGAATTCCCATTTTTCAGAGGCTATCCCTAGTTTGTTATGATCCACATGCAGTTTAATGTCAATGTCAATGAAACACATTGAAAACGCATTGTCAATGAAACACATTGACAATGAAAATGCATTGTCAATGAAACACAAGCAAACATTTTTCTGGCATTCTCTGCTTCCCGCCAAGATCCAAATGACATCAGCAATGATATCTCTTCTCTCTTATCACTGACTTGGTAATATTTCATGAACAAAAATTCTTATGGGAGCCAGCTATCACATATTTTCCCACAGAAATCTTGGGAGTGACTGCCAGAGTAGAGTCACATAGACTATTTGAACTTCTGCCCCGACAGTGTGGACAGGTGGGTGTGACCAACTCTTCGCATGTGCCTGTTTTAGAGATCTAGGGTTGGAACAGGTTGAGAAATATTCCATGAAGGTAATTTTTGCATTTGCACCAGGGGCAACAATTTGGGAAGAGAGCATTGAGTTCCTATAGCAAATTCTGAAATCCCTTTCTCTGTGGTGAGGTGATTTTTTTTGTCATATTACAAATTGGCCTAGGTCTCGTCATACTTCTCTACGATGTGTGGGGAGGTGCTTTCTAAGCTTTACCTTCTATGGTTTACAAAGATATCTTCTGTGGCATCCTTGGTTTCCTAGATACAAAATCTGAGGTCCAGCAAGGTTAACTCAGTTGCAAAAAGTAACATCGCAGAAGACTTGCAGGTAAATAACAGATGTGAACACAAATCAGTCTGGCCACAGAGCTATCAGAGTCCTTCCATCCTTACCCCCGTTTATCCAGACATGGTCGTGTCTTGGGAAACATGTTGCTGGTTTGTATTTCAAAGACAAGTGGGGGAAAAAAAGCTGGAATAAAATGTGTCTAGATAGCTATAGTAATAACGGACACAAGTTATACTACATTGTCTAGATTTTTCTGGAAAAAAAATGTAAATCTTTCAGATGAAGGTCCTCATAATTCCTGAAATTGCCCTCTCTGTTGCTCTTAGAATAATCAGAGATTTTCCTTGGTATGTTTTATCACAGTAGACACAGAATTGATTTCTATTTTTCTTAATAAAACTAAGTTGACTTTTGAGAGAACACAGAAATGCCCAAGCAAGAAGCCATAGATACATCAAGAGGGAACTCTGAATTGCTTCTGTTTAAGGTTGTGGGGCCCTAGCACAAAACTGCAGGAGACTGAGACCGTGTTTTGTCCCTAAAGATTGAATCTGCTTTCTCTCAGCAAAGTTGGCAATAGTCGGCCTCACTGGGTTGTTGTTCAATGGGTAAATAGGCATAATACCCCCAGAGATATCCAAGACATGTTTGATTATTGGCACTGTCTTTAAGGTCACAATTTATGTGGTTTACAAAGTAGACCATCAGCCTTACATTTCACAATTTGTACACATCTCTCTCTCTCTCTCTCTCTCTCTCTCTCTCTCTCTTTCTCTTTTTAACAATTTATCCATTTTAATTCCTTCAATGTAGCATGTGTTTCCTGTTCCTACTCCTCCTTCTTTCTAACCCTTTGGGTAAATGCTGCCTGTTGGGTTGATTATTCTGACTTAATTGGGGGCTAAATGCCCTCTTCTTGGAGGTTCCACCAACCTCTGAACAATTAGCCGGGTCTCTTTTATGATGTTGAGTTCTGCTCCATATTTCTCTTCCACTTTATCCATAAATTTCTAATGTGATCCTTATCAGAGTAGTTGTGCACCATCCATATCTTCTGCTCTCAGAGCTTTTAATACATTTTAATGACATTTTAATAGATAACCTGATTTTTAATCTCTTTGAATCTCTCTCTCTAGGTGAATATATGAAGGTCAAAGGGCCATTGTGACTCAGTGGTTTGAACATTTCCCTGGCAACTGAAAGATTGGCAGTTCAACTAGGAGAGATAGGTGGCACATCCTGCTGTTGAGACATTCAACTGAAGATTTAAGTAGATCCAAGTGTCTTAAAGTGGGAGAGCAGTGAACCCTGCTAGCAGACTCCCTTTTACCGTTGAATACCAGGACAAGCCAATTCTGTTAGCTCTGATCCTCCCTAGCACAGCCAATTTTTCCCAGGCCCTGTAACAAGCCAGCCAACCAAACCATTACATTGCTGACTTCTTGAGGCTCTATAGTAGATTGCATGGGCAGTTTGATGCAGGCATAAACAGAACCAAAGCTTCACTTTTTGTCTTTGTTTTCTCTTCCTCTTTCTTTCTGGTTTTGTTTTTGCCCTGTTATGTGCCCCATCTCCCACATGAAGCATACAGGTACACACAACAATGCTACCAAAGAAGCAGAAATCTTCACCTACAAAGAAGCTTCAGTTTTTACTTTATTTTCTCATTTTTGTACTTTTGTTCCACTATTATTGTGGCAGTCATGTACTCTGCTGCCAATGTGATTAAGAGGCCATCTGGAGATAGCCAAAGAGACCTCTGTGTGGGCATGCCTTTCTCTGAGAATTCTGGGAAATCTCACGATAAGTCCCCTGTGGAATTGAGAGACCATCGGCTCAGTCCCTGGGAGACCCTCTACTGACAAAACAACATGACAGCATGCTGATAGATCCTGAGTCCTGGAACCTGGAGGAGTCGGAGGAGAAGCCACATGGGTTTGTCTTGATGGAACCAGACCTCTGGAACCAGAGAAGCTACATGGGCCTGCCAGTGCTGAGATGCTTGGCATGACAAGAGGAAACCC
>PVJH01035307.1:0-19812 GCA_004026705.1 Nesogale talazaci
AAATAAATAAAAAGATAAATAAATAAATAAATAAATAAATAAATAAAATCATATCCAATACTAAATAGATTTATTGATAGAAATTGTTAAAATGAAGCAATTTGCATTAACTATTTTACTACAGGACTAGTTTTTGTCGTCACCGATGAATGTGTTTTGCCTGGACTAGACATTTTAAGTAGGAATCTACTCTCATTAATGCCAAATCCTAAAGACTAACAACTGGTAGTAATTTTAACTGGATTAGGAATTTCATTCTTTCTATACTTCTTTTGCAGGGTTTAAGTAAAAAAGTTGGTGTTTCATCCTCCATCCTCCAAGGTCTCTGGATCTCCTATAGCACAGAAGGTCTTTCCATGGCATTGGCATCTTTACGAAATCTCTATACTCCCAATATAAAGGTAAATGCATATACTCTCTCTTCTCCCAATATAAAAAGAAATGCATTCCAAGTGGGTTAAAGTATTAACTGTATAAAATAAAATTTGAAGGACATTCAAGTGACTATTAATCTTTGCTGATCTTAGACTGTCTCATACTAATTATAGTTTAATATATTTTAAATTATTACATTTTTATTCAATCAACTCAATACCAAAATCTTGACTGAGAAGAGATGTCATTTGGGCCAATGACTTTATTCCTAATGTTTTCTGATCTTGGATTGTGATAGCCTATTAAGTCCCTAAATAAGCCCCTTAAATTGTGTGGGGGGTGGGGTTGGAGAGATCAAAGCTATTAGCCTTCTAATTTGTACAAACTACCTCTTGATTACAGGTCAGACCCTACAGCTCTAGGAATTAAATTGATCTCAGGTAGCTTCTATTTTGCTATTTTGCTAGGAGCTTTTCTGACCAAGAGTTTGCTTTATAGAGACTACCTATTGTGTGGATCCTTCAGCATGGATTACACCTCACGGTAAAGAAAAATTCCTCACCACTGGACCAGTAAACAGCATCATGATAAACTGAGATAAAATGAATTTCTTAAGGATTTCATTTTGCTTTGCTCCACCATCAGTTCTCAAGGAAGTAGCAGTCAAGAAACCAAAGGATATATTTCATTGAGCAAATCTACTGCACAAGACCACTTTGAAGTATTAAAGAGCAAATGTTGAGGACTAGGGTACAAATGCCCATTCTGTGATATTGTTAATCATATTATCTGCATTTGAAAGTGGAATGACAAAGAATATTGAAAGTACCATGTATTGCCAAAAGAATAAACATCTGTCCTGGAAGAAGTAGAACCAGAATACTCCCTAAAATCTGAGGGTGGCGAGATTTTATCTCACATACTTTGAATATGTTATCAAGAAATACCAGTCCCTGGGAAAAGGACATTGTGCTTGCTAACATACAGAAGCATAGCAAAGTGGAAGCACCTCAAGGATATGGATCGATACAGTGGCTACAACAATACACTCAAACACAGCAACAATTGTGAGGATGATATAAGACCAGGCACTGTTTGAGTCTAGTGTACACAGAGTAGCTGTGAGGTAGGATGGACTCAATGGCATCTCACAGCAACAAATGTTCCAGCACTGCAGATTATGTGGCACTTGCTCTAGTTTCTGAGCAATTTACACAAATCAGTCACTTGACATCCCTTTCCAAGGCAAGTTCTTGGTGGGGTAGGAATGAAGATTATAAAATATAGTAGTTTCTCCAGGCTACTCAGGGCGCTTGTGTAGGATTTCACATCATAATTTAAAAATGACTAAACTAATATGACTAATGCTTGAATTGTTCTTATTTATGTTTATTTTCTTCTTTCTAGGTCAGCCGATTGCTGATTTTAGGAGGTGCCAACATTAATTACCGGACTGAGGTTTTAAATAATGCTCCAATTTTATGTGTCCAGTCTCATCTCGGTTACACAGAAATGGTGGCCCTCCTCTTGGAGTTTGGGGCCAATGTGGATGCTTCTTCAGAAAGTGGCCTGACTCCGCTGGGTTATGCTGCAGCAGCTGGATTCCTGAGTATTGTTGTGCTGCTCTGCAAGAAAAGGGCCAAGGTAAGGCTACACAGCCTGGCTGCCTTTCCCTTCTTCCTCTTTCCTTTCTTCTTGAAGTCGAATCTTTCTTTATACCCCTGTTACCTCAGAGTGCAGCAAAGCCTCGCAGGGAGCAAATCGAGGGGAGTCGGAGCTCGGGCTCTCCATGCACCGCAGGAGTTAGGAACTTGCAGCGCCATCCCATCAGCCCACACTACCACTGAGCACACTCAGGAAACTGCTCTTATCCGCGCCATACAAGCCACCTGCTTAACCAAGGAATTCTCTACTGAGCCAAAAACGAACCCTCTTGTTACAGAGGAAAGAGAAGTCGGTGAACAAAGTGTCTGTGTAATGGGAGCTCTGAACCAGATGGTGTCTGCCAACTCTTTAAGCCTTTCATGTGTAGAGAAGAAAAGCTGGCCATGGAGATTAAAACAGAGGCCAGACCCCCTCATCCTCTCTTTTGAAGACCCGCACTTTAGAGATGTGGAGAAAGATAGTTCTCCCTTGTTATACTCATTGTCACCAAAGGTGCACTTAGAAGTGTTGCCATTTCAGTTCTCTGGAAAATCTTTGCAAAATAGATGTTTGCTTTATGTTGCCTCCAGAATCACTAATTCAGAAGACTTAATTTCATAATATTGGTGAAAAGAAAAATGCTAGTCTCACAAATGTCAGCTTCTGAAGAAAAGTCTGGCCTCATTGTATTTTTCCCTAAGTTTTCCTCATAATTTTCTTATGAGGGAATATGCACAGCAGAATGTACATCAGTTCAGTTTCTACATGCACACTTTGGTGACACTGGGTACATTCTTCAAGTTATACAGCTATTCTCACCCTCCTTTTCTGAGCTATTCCTGCATTAGCATAAGCTCACTGCCTCCTAAGGTTCCTCTCTACTCTTTTAAGTGGCCTCATAATAATTTGTTTCCATCTTGAAAACAAAGTATTTTTGTGATTTCAAAATGAAATAATATTATTTAAGACCTTATTCTAAGGTGTCCAATTCTCTTATCAAGGAAGAAAGTGACTCCCTTGTGAACTGGGACCTTATAGTACCAGTAAAATCCCAGATTTTTACTGTGGCACAGTGATGGTCCACTTATAAGACCCCATACATTTCAATGAAATCGAGAAATAGAATGATAACTGAACCTTATTACTCTTGCCATAAATTCAAATCTCAGCTAGTCTTTCCTGCTGCCCAGGCCTTATACTGCAGCCATTGTTTTATTTTAAGAGGTAGTAGCATACTTATTTATTTATTTATTTATTTATTTTCACATCACTGCCCTGGTGGGAGTAGGAAGCCCAGCCGTGCTCCTGGAAAGCTGCTGCTAGATTTGAACTGTCAACCCCGTGGACCGCAGTCCTGCACACAACCACTGCGCCACCAGGGCTCAACGATAGCATACTTTTTAAAAGAATACTTTTTCAGAACATTTTTACTCAAGACTGCATCAATCCCTTGCCGCTCCTCCATTACGAAGATTGAGTACATTTCAGCATGCAGCTACCTCAAAACTTTATTAAGCCTTACCTGCACGCTACTTCCACCTTGGAAAAGGAAGTGTTTACCGTCCTTTCTCCAACTATCCTTTCCCACCTAAACTCTTAAATCTCAGCACTTTGCTCACATTCTGTCACTTCCTTTCTCTTTTCCTTTAATTCACTCTCTTTTGTCAGTTTCTACAAGTCCTTGAATGTCTACCCTAATTCTGAGAAAGAAATTTTTCAATCACCTGCTAACCAGAAAGTACCATTCTATCTTTTCTATACCCATCAAAATTATCCTCAGAGAGTACCTACTTAAAAATATCAGAGCCTAAATTGCAGACATCAATTTGAAGAAGGCTATGAAGGACAATGGGAGCCCAAAACCCATCTGCCAAGTATTTAGCCTGCTTAAGCTGCTGGCAGATCCCCATGAGCCACAGGCAAGGGTCTTGAACAGCCTTGCTATCAGATAGAGATCCTTGTAATCCTGATGATTCTGGATCGAACTTGGTCCGTTGATCTCCCTCTTTACCCAACCTGGAATTCTTCTAGGTGTTTGTTCCATGGCAAAAGTCTCTTCCCTGATCTTTTAAATATTCATAAGGGTCTTTTCTTTCTTACTTACTATTTGTATTTTTATCTCTGTATTCTCAATATTTTGTCCTACCACTTTATTTTTTTCTGTCTTCCATTGTTTCTGTTGGGTTTTCTAGTTTGCAAAACACAAACGGACTTGAAGCATCGAGATAAGAACTACAAGGGTTTATAGGGAAGGTAGGGTGAGAAGTAGGAAAAAGGAAGGATAGAGGGAGGAAGACAAACAATGTATGTGGGAGGAGGGAGGAAGCACTCACTAGAACTGACCTTAAGTACACAACTCATTTTAAAAGTGATTTAACCATGCAGGGAGGTATTCTAAAATTGATGAGGGTAATGATTGTACAATTCTTCTTGATAGGATTGAACTATTGATTTGTCTGGTATGTGGATTAAGGGCTAATGAAATTTGGTGGGGGGGGCATCACTGCCATCTGATGGTGGGAGTAGGAGGCTCAGCCTTGCTCCTGGAGAGCTGCTGGATTTGAACCTCCAACCCTCAGTCCCGTGCACAACCACTACACCACCGGGGCTCAGCCGATGAATTTTTTTTTAATACCCACAGTTTAGCTTGAAAAAAGAGAGAGAGCACCTATCCCTTCATGTCTGCTGCTGTTGTCACCACCCTCTTGAATGATTCCAATGTTTGTGTACTAAACACCTTTCAAATTCTAATAGTATCTAATTTATTGCACCTTATCCCATTTTTTTAACTTTTCATTTTGAAATAACATTAGACTTTCAAAAATGTTATTAAAGTACTATAAAGAAAGGGCTCAAACAGAAAGTAAATGCTTTTAAATGATGATGGCAACATATATACAAATATGCTTAATACAACTGATGCATGGATTGTTTAAAGAGCTGTAAGAGCCCCCAATAAAATTATCTTTAAAGTAAGAAGCATTCACAAGAGGGAAAAAATGCTACAAAGAGTTGCTTTGTGTTTTTCTTTCAGCTTCCTCTAATGTTAATAGTTTGTGTAACCATAATCCAATACTCCAAGTCAGGACATTAAAATTGATATAATAGGGCTGAGCCCTGGTGGCGTAGTGGTTGTGCGCGGGACTGCGGCCCACTGGGATGGAGGTTCAATTCCAGCAGTGGGGCTGGGCCTCCTACTGCCACCACTGGAGAGCAGTGATGCCCAAAAAACAAAAACAAAAAAAAAATTGATATAATACAATTATCTTTCAACATATCACACTCACATTTTTCCAATTGTTCTGTTATTGCCTTTTTTCTCGTTCATAATCCAATCTAATAACACATTGCACTTTGTTATGTCTGCTTAGGTTCCTCCAAGCTGTGACCGCTCTTCTCTCTTTTGAAATTGCAATACTTACTAAAGAATACAAACCAATAATTTTGTAAAATGTGCCTCAATTTTAGATTGTCCGATATTTTTCATGATTAGATTGAGTTTAGCTATTTCTGGCAAGAATGTCCTAAAAGTGTTTCTGTTCCCTTATTACGGTCCCGGGGAAGCACATAGTGTCGATATGGCTTGATGTAAAGCTCACTGCCGTGGAGGTGACTCTGACTTGTAGCCCCCTGTAGGACAGGGATAGGAGCCCTGGTGTTGTAGTGCTTGCATGTTGGGCTCTGATCTGCATGGTCAGCAGCTCCTTGGGGCTTTCTGCTCCTGCAAACAGTTAGCGTTTCAGAAACCCCCAGGGGTCACTGTGGGTCAGCTTTACCTTGATTGCAGTGCATTACTTGTTTTTTGGTGTAGGACAGAGTAGAAGTACTCCCTACCGTTATAAACTAAACTCGCTGTCGTCAAGTCTATTCCAACACAGGGCTTCTGAGGCTGTAAAACAAGGAGCCCCGGTAGCCTCTGTTGGGCGGTGCTCTACTAGGCCAGCAGGGTGAAAGCTCCAGCCGCTCTGGGGGAGAAAGAGGGCACTTGGCTTTCAGCTCTCGAACACCAAGGGAGGTGGAGAGGCGGTTCTGGCCTGCCCTGGAGGGTTTCTCAAAGCCAGCATCAGCTCATGGGCAGTGAGTGAGTGAGTGACTGAGTAAGGCTATACATCTTTAGAAGAACAGATAGTCTCATCTGCCTGGGAAAGTTTGAACTTCTGACCTTGCAGTTAACAGTCTGACACTTAACCTTAATTCTGATTCCTTCTTAAGGCAATGTTTACAAATTTCTCAACTAGAAAGTTACTCTCTTTTCTTTTGCTATTAAATCATATAATTTGGGAAGATACTTTGAGGATAGGCAGGTATCTTTGCCTGCTATTTGAGGATCCATCAGTGATTCTTGCCTGCAACAATGATTGCTGTGAGGTTTGCCTAACAGAGAGTTTCTTTGTCCATCATTCCTTCAGCATCTATTAATGGCGTATGTAAGGAATAGCTTTGCATACTCCATATTTATTTATTTTTAAATTAATGCTACACTAAGTTCCATGAATGTTTCTTTTATGCAATGGGCTATAATCCATTACTGTGATTGTTTATTACATTGCTCCAGATACTGCCATTGTGAGGTCCTTCAAATTGGTTCCTGTGTCTTTTCAACTTCCACCCATTGTTTTTTAAGCACTTCCTTAATGTCTGGCAACACAAAAATGTTCCAGAGTGATCTTCTACTCTTACTGCCCCAGCGCTAGAATCAACAGTTTTTTAAGGATCCATGGTATCTTGAATTCATTTTCTTAGGTTTTGTTTTTTGTTTTTTGTTTTTGGCATCACTGCTCTCCAGTGGTGGGATAGGAGGCCCAGCCCCACTGCTGGAATTGAACCTCCGTCCCAGTGGGCCGCAGTCCCGCGCACAACCACTACGCCACCAGGGCTCAGCCCTTCTTATTTTTTATTTTTTTTTTTAGGCATCACTGCCCTCTGGTGGTGGGAGTAGGAGGCCCAACCTTTGCTCCTGTGAGCGGGAATTGAACCGCCATCCCAGTGGGCCGCAGTCTCACGCACAACCACTATGCCACTGGGGCTCAGCCCCCCTTCTTAGTTTTTTAAAGCACATTTCTGAACTAGAAAACGGTCCA
Organism: Nesogale talazaci; assembly: GCA_004026705.1. Lineage (NCBI taxonomy): Eukaryota > Metazoa > Chordata > Mammalia > Afrosoricida > Tenrecidae > Nesogale > Nesogale talazaci. Next base: position 7,101 of record PVJH01035307.1, read on the forward strand.
TGTCTTGCCCATTACCTTGATTAAAATTGAGACCCCTTAGCCTAGCATTCAAAAGCACTCTAGACAGTTTGGGGAGATTTTTGAGAGGTCCCATTAGAAGAGAACTACTCAGGGCCAAAAGTTGATGGTCATGATTCATGATATGAGATCAGAGAAGCTTTCTGGTGCCAGCAGAGGTGCAGCACCTCTCAGGTCTTGGTCTGGAAAGAACTATTAGAGGACAAAGCTGGAGCTGGGGTCTTATCTTTGTTTTTCTTTCCATATATAAACAAAAGCTTAGCCGTGTAGTCAGGTTCCATTTCTCTCCAGTGGGGTCTCTTAACAGTATTGTAGTATGATGGTTTTGTAGCTAGAGTAGGAATGGTCTCCCGATTGCCTTCACAGATTGCCTTGGAGAGTGAGAAAGACAGTAGCTTAGTAATCTGGCAAGTGGGCATGTGCAAGTGAGCTGTGTAACTAGACCCGTGTGCAACTCTGCCGTTTGGGCCACACGTTTTTTATCACACAGGTTTTTCTGTCCCCCTCATAGGTGGATCATTTGGATAAGAATGGACAATGTGCTTTGGTCCATGCTGCACTCCGAGGTCATCTGGAAGTTGTCAAGTTTTTGATTCAATGTGATTGGACAATGGCTGGCCAACAGCAAGGAGTATTTAAGAAGAGTCAAGCTATCCAACAGGCCCTCATTGCGGCAGCCAGCATGGGTTATACAGAGGTAAGAAAGTAGGTGATCAGGTTTAGGGGTTTTGTTTTGTGCTCTTTGTTGTTTTATCAAACCAAATTAATGTGAATTGACTTTTTGATCACTATTGTGAAGAATGGAGAGATTGGACTTCATAAACTGCCTGCCAGTGCAAAGGCTTGGGCCCTAGAATTATGTACATAGGACATGAGAATTAGAAAGGACTTTGGAAAATATGTAATCCAATTGCTCCCGTTATTCCCACTCTCACCTGACATATGATGGCACTCAAGTGTCATAGTGGTTCAAGCATGACAGATTGGCAGTTCAAATTGGCAGCCACTTCACAGGAGAAAGAGGTGCCGTTCTGCTTCCATACAGATGTATGGCTTTAGAAATATTATACAGAGTTTTACTTTGCCCGATAGGGTCATTGTGAGTCAGAATCCACTCACAATGGGTTTGGTTTTTTTAAGAGCTCATAACAGCCAAGCTCAGGAATTAATGACTGGTGTGTGATCACCTAACTAACTGACATTGTAGCACCTGGAATCTCAGAGAGGCCACGTTTGAGAACCAGCTTCATTACTTATTGGTTCTAGACTTTTGGTAACTCACCTGATTTCTTAGAGATTTTGTTGTCCTTCACTAAAGTAAGACTAGCAATTTTTTGGTATGGATTTTTATGAAAGGTGGCTTAGAAACTAAAACAATATGAATGGTATTTTAACTAAATTTTATTAATGGTAATTAGCAGCAGGATACATAGAATTGGTATTCTGGTTAAAAAAAATGGGGGAAAGAGATAAATGTGTATACTGAAATTTTTACTACTAAGTAAAAATATTTAGGTTTAATATAAATTTTACTGGTATAAGGGAGTTTAATGCAGAATTTACAAATGATGGAATATATAATATTCTTAATTAAAAGCTCTTGTAGGGGCTGAGCCCCGGTGGCATAGTGGTTGTGCGCGGGACTGCGGCCCACTGGGATGGAGGTTCAATTCCGGCTCCCAGGAGCAAAGGCTGGGCCTCCTACTCCCACCACCTGAGGGCAGTGATGCCTAAAATTTAATAAAAAAAAAAAAAAAAACTCTTGTAAATTTTTGTGAAATTTATACCCAAAATGAACCTATGATGGCAACTCAAATATGCATTAGCAAAGGGAATTATGCCCCACTGTACTCTTTGCCCAAATAATTTAATCGTCATTATATCTGATCTGCTAAACTATTTTCCCCTTCATACAAGTTATATCCATTAAGCCAGAAGCTCTTTCAGCTTTAACACTGAATCAGACTCTAGTTTGTAATGTATGCCAGTTTCCACTGAGAGGAGATATACAATAGTATACTGCTGTATAGTATTTTTACCCTATAAACCTAGGAAACGGGGCTGAGCCCCGCTGGCGTAGTGGTTGTGCACGGGACTGCGGCCCACTGGGACGGAGGTTCAATTCCAGCAGTGGGGCTGGGCCTCCTACTCCCACCACCAGAGAGCAATGATGCCCCGCCCCCCCCCCAAAAAAAAAAAACCTAGGAAACAAATAATCCCAATAGTATAATCTAGTTAAATAATGAAGACATTATGAGACATGAGTATTTTTATACTTGGTTTGTTTTGCGGGGGGAAGGGGGCATCACTGCCTCTGGTGGTCGTGGGCACTACCCAGTGCTGCTCCTGAGAGCCGCCGCTGGATTTGAACCACCAAGCCTGTGGGCTGCAGTCCTGCACTCAACCACTTACACCACCGGGGTTCAGCCCCCCCTTTTAATACTTGTTTTGAAAGATTATTTATTTGCTATTAATGGTTGTGTTTTACAACTCTCCTTTAAAGTTCTTGAAAATTTAACAACCAGCTCTTAAAGATATGAACAAGCTGGTTCATGGCCAGTACACCATTGCATGGACATCTGCCATGTCGACTGAGGGAAGCTTAAGTGAAATGGAAATTTTTCTTAGCTGTGGGAGATATTTTAAATCTTCTATGCATTCGAATTTCCGGAGATAGAGAGCTGTCCCTTTCCTTTGTTATGAACAGCCATTCTCCCTTACCATCCCTAAAATAGTTCTTGTACTTCTGCGAGAAAGAAAGATCAGCACTCTGCTCTGAAGAATTGCAGGTCCTCTGTTTTCTCCACATTTATCTTCTGTGGTTTTTATATTCAGGGCATGCAAAGTTGTATCTTTAAATATGAGGGAAGCGTAATTATGCAGAATCACATGCTATGGAGTTGATCTTTGTTAAATTCTCCCTGATAAGACAGATGTCTAGTGTGTCGGCTTTGCATATCTTGTCCAGTACGGTCATTTATGCTTCCTTTGGTGAGCAAGAGATTTAGTGACACTTGGACCACTCGGGTGTCTTTTAAGTCTCACAAACTGGTGTCACAGCACAGTCTCCTGCCTGAAGTTCGACACAACTTCTTGTTTCAGATTGTCTCCTACCTGCTTGATCTTCCAGAAAAAGATGAAGAAGAAGTGGAGCGAGCACAGATCAACAGCTTCGACAGCCTCTGGGGAGAGACAGGTACTTCACATGACACATGATGCCGTGCTCCCTTTTCTCGCGCTCACGTTGTGTCGGGGTGGGCTTTGCGCGTCTTACACTCTGCCTTTCACTCTGGCATGCCTGTGACAGCCAACACAGCGAAAGTGAAAATTCAGCCACCCATGTTTCACTTTCTCCCATGGATTTTCCATACCATTAGCAGACAAGTTTCTTGCAAACAAAATTATTCCGAACTGCAGTTTTGACACATCTGTGGTGCCAGGTACGTATCATAGATGTCACCAATTAAAGTAAAGCCTAATGCCAAATAAAGTTATGACACAAATATGATCCATAACTTCAGCGTTTCCCTTGAAATGAACTCCTTCCACGTGTAGTTGTGAACTTAGAGGTTACATTTTTATGTTGGCATATTAAAATGACACCTGACACTTAAACAGGCACATTATGAAAAAGATGCTATCTGGAAACAAAAGATGGGTACCACTCTATAATACCCACCTCCAAACAATTCCTCTTGATCTATAAAAAAGAAATTTCTGTATCATTTGGAATTTCCTGCACAAACCAAAGCCTCTTCCTTTTTTCTTTGGAAAGGAATGATTGTTGTCTTTCCTCCAAGCCTAAACTAGAGCATCTGGAGAAACATTAGTAATCTTTGATGTGTTTTTATGAAACCAGAGGAATGGAAATTGTAGGTCACCACAGATATGTGTCATATTTGCTTGGAGGAGCAGACCAGCATTGAGATGGCCAATTTAGAGGGAATATTTTATTCATCAAAAAGAGTATGTGCTTTGGTTCAGGTACTGAAATAAAGACACTTAAGCACAGTTAAAATTCATAATGACCTATTGAATTGTGATATGTTGTCTCATAATTTCATGGCTTCTTTAACATCATACAGAATGGTCTGAAGCTCACAAATTTGCTTCTCAACCTCTTCCTTTGTTGGGGCCAAAGTGAGCAGGTGCCAAACAGTTGCAGCCCATGATAGATTAAAGGGAAATGCAGCTGGAAGCAGCTGCAGTCTCTCTGACCCCACCCTGAGAGAAGCCAGAGAACAGACTGAGGAAAAGGGGCTGGTCAATTCTAGATGTGCTGCTGCAGAAGAGACACCTTGGCTTTACCTCTCCTATCAGTGCAGCCTTCTCTGATATGTTGTTGCCATGCCTTCCAACCTTGACCCCTCATGGCCAAGGCCAGGAACTCACAACTAATGAAGAGGGAAAAAAATAGTAGCCTAACAGTGAAAATAAATGGAAATTACAAGAGGAACAGTCACAGTGATAAAGATAAAACACGGGGCTGAGCCCCGGTGGCGTAGTGGTTGTGCGCGGGACTGCGGGCCACTGGGACGGAGGTTCAAATCCAGCAGTGGGGCTGGGCCTCCTACTCCCACCACCGGAGAGCAGTGATGCCCAAAAACAAAAACAAAAATAAAGATAAAACACATTATAGCATCTTCTATTAGGTATAATTCAATGAACATTCATATGCATATGTCTATTCACATCACAGTTCTTACTCCTATATGATATATACCTAGGAGTAAGACTTCCAACTCATTTTTGTTTCTAACTTTTTGAGAATGTTGAATTGTTTTCCATAATGGTTATACCATTTTACATCGCTATCTACAATGTATGAGAATTCTATGCTCCCCACAGCCTTGCCAGAATTTTTTTGCTTTCTGATCAAAGCCATTATTGCCAGTGTGAAATGCAGTACATTATGGTTTTGATTTGTGTGTCTCTCTCCAAAGGTGATGAATGATTGAAAACATTTCTTCATGTTAAACTCCTGAATGCCTTCTTTGGTAAAGTGACTGCTATGTGCTTTGCCCATTTTTTAAATTAGACAGATCGTCTTTTTGTTGTCACAGTGTTAACATGTTTTTTTTTTTTTTTGGGGGGGGGGGGGCATCACTGCTCTCCGGTGGTGGGAGTAGAAGGCCCAGCCCCACTGCTGGGATTGAACCTCCGTCCCCGTGGGCCGCAGTCCCGCGCACAACCACTACGCCACCGGGGCTCAGCCCCATCATGTTTTATAAATTTTATCGATTTAGCCCTTGTCAGATACATTGTTGGCATTTTCCCACCCCCCGCCTCCACCCACCAACGTGGTTTTCTTTTTACTCTTTAGGAGGAAACTTTTGATGATAGTAAGTATTTGATTTTTAGGACATCTCAGTCATCTAGTTTATCTCCAGGTATTTGTACATTTTTAATGTTTGATAGTCTCTAAAGATATCTTTTACTTCCTTTTCTTGCCATATTGCTACTGCTAGTATTTTCAGTACAGTGTTGAATAAAAAGGGTATGAATGACATCTTTGTCTGGTTTCTGTCTCAAAGGGAATAATGTGGGCTGTTTGTTGTGTACTTATCCCTTTAATTACGTTTAGGAATTTCCCTTCCATTCCTGTTTTGTGGATAATTTTTATCAGGAAACGGTGTTGGATTTTATCACATTACTTTCTACATCAATGGAGATGATGATGTGATTCTTTTCCTTTATTTATGTAGTGCATTATATTGATTAGGAAGCCCTAGTGCTGAGCTGCTAGTCTCAAGATCAGCAATTCACACCCACCAGTTGCTCCACAAGAGAAGATATTGGATGATGTAAAATAATGGCAGAAGATAAAACGGGTTTGGGCTGAGCCCTGGTGGCGTAGTGGTTGTGCACAGGACTGCAGCCCACAAGGTTGGCAGTTCAAATCCAGCAGCAGCTCTCCAGGAGCAAAGCTGGGCCTCCTACTCACACCAAGGCAGTGATGCCCACAAAAAATAATAAATAAATGAAACAGGGGTTCTTAGGGAGGGAGGGAAAGATGGGGATATAAGGGATCTGAAATCAAGGAGTTCAAGAAAAGGAAAATGTTTTGAAACTGATTGTGGTACAAATTGTATAATAATGCTTGATGTGATTGAACTATGGAATGTTATGATATCTGTAAGAAATCCAAATAAAATGATTAAAGAGCTATTCATAAGGCTATCTGCTCCCATAAAGAGTTAAAGTCTCAGAAACCCAAAGGGGTAGTTCTACTCTGTCTTATAAGGTCACTATGAGTATATTTCAACTCAGTGGCGGTAGGTTTGGATTGAGTTTGAGTAGTATTGGCATCAACATGTTTCTGATGGCTTGGAAGAGTTCTCCAATGAAGCTATCTGGGGTGGGAGTGGGGGCTTTTTTGTTGTCATTTTTAGGAGATGTTTCATGACTTCTTCAATTATCTTCTTCTGTTATGAGTCTGTACCAGTTTTCTACCTCTGTTAGGTAGTGTGTTTCTAGAAAATTGTCCATTCTTGTAGGTTTTTTAGTTGAAAGATAATTTTTCATAATCTGTTATGATAGTTTTTCTTATTTGGTTCTACTATAATGTTACCCATCTCATTTTTTGTTTCGATTAGCTATATCTTGTTCTTTTCCTTTGTCAGTTTGGCAAGTGGTCTGTCTATTTTAGTGACCTCTCATACTCATCCAGTTGCATGCCTTCTTTAATAACTACCCTTTCTCTTTCCCAAATTGGTACTTTTCCACATGCTCTCCCCTTGCCTACCCTGCCCTCCTCGTCCTTGTTAACCCACTACCGTCAAGCCAATTTCAACTCCTAGCAATCTTACAGAAGGTTGTCAAGGGAGTAAATCCTTATGGAAGTAGGCAGTCTTATCTCTCCCACGGAGGGGATTTGAACTACCAACTTTGATTAGCAATCCAATTCTAACCCAGCGGCACCACCAAGACTGCATATCCTCATATACATATAAATACCTTTTTTAATCTTTCAAAATCTAGTTCGGCCTGCTCTCTCTTCCTGGAGATACCTCTTCCTCTGTGCTGCCTCCATGCCAGGGACATAGCTCTGTGATGCTTATCACACTGCTTATATTATTTCTCTTACTTTCATGAATTCCTTAACAACAGGACTCTTGTCCTAACCTGTCTCAAATCTGATCCTTAGCAACTAGCACACCATACTTGACAAACAGCGTACTAAATGTTTAATTCATGCTATTTTAGATGTCAGTAATCCATTTATGTCTTCTCAACTATTCCCGTCCCATTGGTCTCACCTGAGTCGTCTGTGCCGTGCTTTTTCAAGGTTGAAAGTAGATAAAAAGGGTCATTTACTTCACTGCCTTCTATTCAGCATGAGCTTCCTATCCAAGCAGACTTTGGCTCCTTCCCAGCTCTGAACAGCATTCTGTCTGCCTCTTCAAACTCTTTAGGTGGTTCCCTTCGAGAAAAGACTATTTGTGTCCAATAATCTCATCACATGCCGACTTCCCAGGGAACAAATTCTGTTACTGGTGTCGTGGAAAATATTTGACTCCTTCTATGTTTACTCTAATCATCAGTTTCTTGTTTTACAGACTGGCTTTAACTTAATCTCTCTTATTTCAAAAAAGCTTTAACAGTTCCTGATTAGACTTATATAAAACCCAGCCAAAGCAACCCCTTGCTGTTGGATTTTGAAAAGTCCTAATTCCGTCTTACATAATAGTGTTGTTTGTTGCTGAGATGAAATTGGCCAGCTGTGTTAATGACCATGTCCAACTATCAGCTGAAGATTGTTGCCAAATTACATCATAACCTAAGCCACAATAAGGGTACAACAAAGGAAGGCCAAATGAAACATCTCCCCTCATATAAATGTGTTATCTGATGGGGAGAAATGAGCCATCCACAGCAAAATACCACATTCTCTATTTAAAGTGGACAGTGACTTTCCAGATGGGGAGTGGTTGCGAATTCTCAACTGTATTCTATGAACTAGCATTGTTTGTGAAGGACTTGACCCTAAAATGCTAAGTGTTCCCCATCAAGCCTGCCTGGGTAGTGGTCCTAGTTAGCATGCGCAACTCTTCCAAAGAAAAGGTTGGAGATTTGAATCCACTCAGAGGCAATGAAGAAGAAAGCCCTGGTGATGTACTTCCAAACACTCAGCCATTGAGAACTCAATGGAGCACAGTTCTTTTCTGAGACACATGAATTGGAATAGCTCAATAGTAACTGTCTTATGTTTTCTTCAGGCACCTTAAAGTCTTTTTTTGAAAAAAAAAAAAAAAAGGTAGGGCTGAGCGCCGGTGGTGGCGTAGTGGTTGTGCGCGGGACTGCGGCCCACTGGGACGGAGGTTCAATTCCAGCAGTGGGGCTGGCCCTCCTACTCCCACCGCCGGAGAGCAGTGATGCCAAAAAAAGAGAAAGAAAGTAAGAAAGGTATTTGACTTCTCTGCCCCCTTGCCTAGTTGTTAAAAGGGAGATTTACTATAGCTGTATCCACCTGTTACCAAACCAAACTCACTGCCATCAAGTCAATTCCATCTATAGCAGGACTGTTACGGACAAATGGTTGTACACAATGAAGAGTATAATCAATAACACTGAATTTATACATGTAGAAGTTGTTGGAGAATGTTTTGTTGTGTATATTTTTGTCTCAATTGGAAAAAATTACACTAAAAACAATGACTACTGGGAAATTGATAGTGGTAAAGAGTGTACAACTCTTCTTGATATGGTTGAAATATTGAATTATATGATATGTGGATGAAGTATCAATAAAACATTTTTTTGGGGGGGGGGGCATCACTGCTCTCCAGTGGTGGGAGTAGGAGGCCCAGCCCCACTGCTATTGAACCTCCGTCCCAGGGAGCTGCAGTCCCGCGCACAACCACTACGCCAATGGGGCTCAGCCCAATAAAACTTTTTTTTTTTAATCCTGTAGGACAGCATAGAACTGCTGCTTAGGGTTTCCAGGACTATAAATCTGCAGGAGCAACAAAAAAATCTGCAGAAGCAGACAGCCTCATCTTTCTCCTACGAGCAGCTTGGCGGTTTGAACTGCTGTCTTTGCAGTTCATAGACCAATACTAGATCCACTCTGCTACCAGGGCTTCATTATTTACTTTAAAGCACCTATTAGCTATTTTAAGTGAGGTTGAAACATAGGGTTAGAAACTTTCCAAATGGGTTTATAGGAGAGGAAAAAAAAAAGACTTTATAATTCTTGAAGAGTTTCTAACCCAGTCAGGTTCTAAAGCTACTCTTGTTTTCTGACCCATATACAGAACTAAAAGTGTTTGGATGTTGTTGTTGTTGTTGTTGTTCCTGAAATGTCAGAAATATGAACTTAGCAAACAGGGAAGATCACTTGACTCTAAGGAAACAGAGACAGAATATCTTTATTTTTATTTTGTTTTGTTTTGTTTTGGTGGGGTGGGGCATCACTGCTCTCGGTGGTGGGAGTAGGAGACCCAGCCCCACTGCTGGAATTGAACCTCCGTCCCAGTGGGCCGCAGTCCCGCGCACAACCACTACGCCACTGGAGCTCAGCCCCAGAATATCTTTATTAAGTAAACATTTATACCCATTAACACCTATATTCACCTATCCAGAACTTGGAAAAGACTCTTCACCTCAGATAGGACCAAGCTTCTTCACGCCTAAGGAACTGAACATAAATAAAAAGTTGATGTTAGAAGTTCCAAAATAAAACCAAAAGAACTTAGAAGACAGCCATAGATCTATTTTAAGAGTGAATATATCTTCTAAAACTGTTCTATGTCCTAAATCCTTTTTATCCTTGAGGAAAGAAAAGAATATAAAAATGGAAATTACAGGTAGTTTGAGTTTTGCTTATGAGTCAGATGTGGTTAAATCTGGTCAAATCAAAAACAAAAGGCCAAAATTTACACTTAAATGGAAAAAATTACAAGTGCTCATTAGGTCTGAATGTCAGTGCTTTCCTGGTTAGATTACAGCATTTGCACCTGTCAAATATTATCGTTTTCTGATTTGTCACTGGAGAAGATAACTACAATATACTGCCACATCCATTATCCAAGTCAGTTTGAAAAAAGAAATTCTCTATCCTTTTTCTTTTAAATGAAGCATAATTTCTGCCATCTTATAACAGTGTTTTCCATTCTTGCTCCCTTCCATTCTTTTAAAAAAGCATCCTATGTATTTGAAGGCCCCTACTCAAATAAAGCAAATGTATTTGTTCAAATATATGAATTCACTATAATGTATATTCTTCCTTCTCCTATTAAAATGATACTCTGAGGATAAATAGGCATCATAGCATCTCTACTGCATCAAAAATCATAAACAATTACTCTAAAATAAGAATGCTTTGTGCTACTGTGTCCCTTATACATATGACAGCTATTTTATATCTCTGATTTCATTTTATATTCAGAAGAAAAGTGCCTGTCACATTTACTAGAAACCTCTCTCTCAATTAATGCAAAAGAAAAGAATGAAAACTGCGACAAGGACCTAAGACTGCAATTCTTGACTCTGATCCTCTGTGTTTTAGGCCCCAGGGGGTAGAAATATGGTCATCTATGACCATATTTCTACCAAGACCTTTCTCTCCAGATCCCACTCATGCATCAGTTAGTAAAAGATTTGAAGCTAGGAAGAGAGGCAGGCCAAAAGCAGAGAAGACAGTGTGACTAGGAAAAATAGAACCAAGTGAGCTTGGCCGAGTGTTGATGTTTCAGTAAATTTGTCATTAGAATATCACAATCTAGAAAATCACATTTAAGTATTTTTCTTAATTATTTTTTTCTTTTAAAATTTCCTTTATTGAAAAAAGTGCAAAAATCATTCTTGTAAATAGAGTAAACTAACATTAATCAAACACAGATGTACTGGTGAGGCAAAAATCACCTACCCTCAATCTGTATTCTTTCTCCGTAGCCCTGACAGCTGCAGCGGGCAGGGGCAAGCTGGAGGTGTGCCGTCTGCTCCTGGAACAAGGAGCAGCAGTAGCCCAGCCAAATCGCCGAGGAGCAGTGCCCCTATTCAGCACTGTTCGCCAGGGCCACTGGCAGGTAAGCTGGACAACTGCTTGTAATCCCAAAAGCAGGAATGAGTTCTAGGTAGAACTACTAATGCAGAAGGGGGGCAGGGGGGTGGAGACATCTAAAGTTGAAGTTACTTGCATAGGTATGCATACCAGTCCTGTAGAGACCCTTGTCTTTCTCCCAAGAAGCCCTAGTGATTTCAGGCTGCCAACCTTGCAAATCACAGCCCTCAATGTATAACCTGAAGGTCGCCAGGGTTCCTTCCAGTATACACATCTTAAAATATTCAGCCACTTGAATTCAAAAGGACAGCATGTGCCCAAGGACAGAGTTCAATGGAGGAGGAATGGAAACCGAAAACATGTGAAGAAAGTGAAATAAGTGATTTTGTATTGTGGAAATTGCAGTCAATGAGAGAAAACAAAATGTATGTAAGTTGTTGAATGGAAAACTGATGTACTCTATAAATGTCCCATTCACATTAAAAAGTTAAGGAACAGCCAGGCTGAGCCCCAGTGGCTTAAGTGGTTGAGTGTGGGACTGCAGCCCGCAGGCTTGGCGGTTCAAATCCAGCAGCTGCTCTCAGGAGCAGCACTGGGTAGCGCCCACGACCACCAGAGTCAGTGATGCCCAAAAACAAAAAATAAAAAGTTAAGGAACAGCCAAGAAAGGAATTCAAACATTGGGACCTTGGCTTTGAACTCTGTGCCTTTTCCACCATGACCGTCAGGGAACTCATGAGTTCATAGTTCTTCCATGTGCAGATCCTTGATAAGTTTAGAAGTAAAATTGAAACCAAGCCCCCATGACATTTGTGGGGGGAGTCGGGGGGAGGGCATCTCCGCCCTTTGGTAGCCGTGGGAGATACCCAGCCTTGCTCCTGGAGTGCTACTTTTGGGTTTGAACCACCAAGCCAATGAGCTGAAGTCCCATACTTAACCAGTACACCACCCGGGCTCAGCCCTGTTGTCATTTTTTTATGACTCGACATAGCACATTAGGTGGTCAGCCTCATGTGGGTTTATCACTGTCAAATTACCTACGAAGCAAGGTAAGCATTGACCTGTGCTTTCTTACTAATGTGTAGTAACAACTTCACATTTTTTGCTATATTAAGGGGGGAAATTGTAGTTAATTATAAACACTTGGTATCTTTATGAACTTGAAGACAGGGTTCTTCTGGTAATCTAATTAATTGACAATATAGCAAAAAGTTTCCATTTAAAATCATATATGGAATCAGAGAATATTTTGTTGTATATATTTTTGCCATAATTTAAAAATATACAATTACATGAATAACAATGAGTACAAGGAAGAATAAAGTATTCTGGAATTGACTGGTGATAATTGTACAACTCTTCTTTATGTGATTGAATTATTGAATTTCTGACATGTAGATGAAATGCTAATAAAACTTTTTTAAAATCTTTTTTATTATTAAATCATCTTATTGGGGGCTCTTACAACTCTGATCACAATCCACATATGTATCCGTTGTGTCAAGCACTTTTGTACATTTGTGTCCCTCATCGTTCTCAAAACACTTGCTTTCTGCTTGAGCCCCTGGTAAATCTTTATTATTGTTGATGTTATATAGAAGCTTTAACTTCCTTATCATGGAGTGAGCTCCTTCTCATGTTTCACAGTGTCCACAGATTGACTCTCTGGAAGTTTCATTCCCCCCCCCC
>PVJH01035308.1:0-19818 GCA_004026705.1 Nesogale talazaci
ATATCAAAAGATATTGTGGGGCGGGCTGAGCCCCGGTGGTGTAGTGGTTGAGTGTGGGACTGTAGCCCACGGGCTTGGCAGTTCAAATCCAGCAGTGGCTCTCCAGGAGCAAGGCTGGAGCAAGGCTGGAGCAAGGCTCCCACGACCACCAAAGGGCAGTGATGTTCCCCTCCCCCCCAAAAAAAGAAGAAGAATAAAAGGTAGTGTGGGGCACACAATAGTAATATAGATGAACAACTGGGTCCACATGAGCAGCGCTGCTTCTTGCTAGCTGTTTAAGCACAATCTCCATGTTTTCCAAGTTGCTACTACACGGTGGCAGATAATTTTTAAAACCTCAAGAAGTTAACTGTGAACTCAAATTATGGTACAATGCACAACAAAAAATGAAGAAAGATTCTAACTTTGGAAATCCCTGTTTCTTTGCTGAGCATGGAACCTTCGGGCCACTATTAAAGGAGCAAGCAATAATCCACGGGAAACAAAGAGGCCACATGTAGAGCCAAGGTGCCCAACAGGTCATCAAGCACCAGACATGTGAACGACTCTACTCCATAGATGACAACAGGGCAAGTAGCAGACCTCGTTAGAAGAACTGTCTGATTAAATCTAGACAACTATAAGTTAAGAATCATGGCTGTTGTATTAAGCCATTTAATTTGGGGGCAACGTGTTATGAATTATAAATTGACCTATACAATCTTTATAAAAGAGTTAAGGGAAGAAGAAAAGGAAGGATCTTTTTAAAACTATATATGGGGGGGGGGGGCTTGCTTTTGTTTTTGCTATTTTGATTGCATATAATAGCACCTTTTTCTACTCCATATATCAGAATGGTGAAAATGAGATGGAATAAGACTAGGAAGCAAAGTAAAAGTGGGATCATTTTATACCTGAAATATCTAACAATTTGACAAATATAGCTTTAAAACATTATTCTCATATAGATGACCTCTCCATTCCATTTTCCAAAACTTTTTGAAGCCTCTTTGCCTATGGCTTGAACATCCTACATTTTTAGTATATGTGCTGATGAAGCAAGTACCATCCTAAATTTTTAAGTCTAATATTTTTAATCATTTTGTTGGGGGTTTGTACAACTCTTATCACAATCCATAAATCCATCCATTGTGTGGCAAGCACATTTGTATATTTTTTGCCATAATCATTCTCAAAATGTCTGCTTTCTACTTGAGTCTTTGGCATCAGTTCATTTCCCCCTTCCCTCCCCACTCCCTCATGAATCCTTGGTAATTTATAAATTATTACTATATTGTCATATCTTACACTGTTCAATGTCTCCCTTCACCCACTTTTCTGTTGTCTGTCCCCCAGGGAGGAGGCTTTATGTAGATTCTTTTAATTTGTACCCCCTTTCTATCCCACCCTCTTTCTACCCTCGCAGTATCGCCACTCTCACCACTGATCCTGAAGGGATCATCTGTCCTGGTTTCCCTGTTTCCGATTTCTATCTGTACCAGTGTACATCCTCTGGTCTAGTTGAATTTGTAAGGTTGAATTGGTATCATGATAGTGGGGGTGAGAAAGTATTTAAGAACTAGAGGAAAGTTTGTTTCATCATTGCTACACTGTACCCTGACTGGCTCATCTCCTCCCGGCCACCCTCATAAGGGGATGTCCAATTGCTACAGATGGAATTTGGGTCCCCAATCTGCATTCTAGCTCATTCACAATGATATGATTTTTTTGTTCTTTGATACCTGATCCCTTCGACACCTCATGATTAAACAGGCTGGTATGCTTCTTCCAACTGGGTTTTCTTGCTTCTCAGCTAGATGGCAACTTGTTTACCTTTAAGCCTTTAAGACCCCAGATGCTTTATCTTTTGACAAATGGACACCATGAGCTTCCTTCACCACATTTGCCCATGCACACATTTGTCTTCAGCAATCATAGCAAAAAGGTGAGCACACACTGTTATGCCCCTTTGTTCTTTGATGCCCTACACCTGATCCCCTCAAAACCTAGAGATCTCACAGGGTGGTGTGCTTCTTCCATGTGGACTTTGTTGCTTCTCAGCTAGATAGCCACTTGTTTACCTTCAAATCTTTAAGACCCCAGATGTTATATCTTTTGATAGCCAGGCACCATCAGTTTTCTTCACCACATTGGCTTATGCACACATTTGTCTTTAGCAATCGAGTCAGGAAGGTGAGCATCATAAAATGCCAATTTAATAGAACAAAGTGTTCTTGCATTGAGGAAGTACTTGAGTGGAGGTCTAATGTCCATGTGCTACCTTAATACTAAACCTATAAATATATGCACATAGATGTATTTTCCCATCATCATATATAAATATATTCACATATGTATATGCCTGTATTTAAACCTCTATAAATGTCTTTTGCCTCCTAGTTCTTTCTTTGGTTTTCTTTTACTTTCCTCTTGTCCCACTATCATGCTCAATTCTCATTTGAGTTTCAGTAATTTCTCTTGGTTTCATTGCTCTCCCACCCCCTCCCAGCCACCAACTTTGGATCATTTGCTGTTCCCTTGTCCCTGGGTTGGTTTACATCACTTCCTTCCCCCCACCCACCTCCCATGTTCCCCCAGAACCATTAATCCCATTAAGACTACTTATTCAGCCTATCTTATCTAGATAAGCCTGCAGAGATAACAAGATAGAGCAAAAAACAAGATAGAGCAAAACAAAGAAACGAAAGAAAACAACAACAATAAAAAAAAAAAAAGGACAAAAAAGAAAAGAAAAATCTATATATAGTCCGAGGTCTGTTTGGTGACCTTTAGGAGTGTTTTCCAGTTGAGTCTGATGGCATGCAATGCCCTAGCCCCAATGTCTATTTTTAGTACTCCCTCTAGACTTCCTTGTCTCCCTTCATCCACTTTTCTGTTGTCTGTCCCCCAGGGAGGAGGCTATATGTAGATTCTTTTAATTTGTACTCCCTTTCTATCCCACCCTCTTTCTACCCTCGCAGTATCGCCACTCTCACCACTGATCCTGAAGGGATCATCTGTCCTGGTTTTCCTGTTTCCGATTTCTATCTGTACCAGTGTACATCCTCTGGTCTAGTTGAATTTGCCATTCTGCTGCAGTCTCCTAGTGTCCTGCCTCAGCATGGTGGGATCAGACCAGGTGCAATTCTGATACGGTGTCTCCGGTGTTGCTCCACTGTTGCTCCAGTATCTCATAGTGGGGCAGGCCACATGGTCCTCCCTGTGTCTTGACTGCTCTCAATAGGGATATTGTCCTCAAGGCTTGGTGGGCCAGGATGTGCTCCACTCTCTCTCTCCCCTGAATTTGCTCCCATGTGCTCTGATCAGACATGTCCCTCTCCCTGACCTGTAGCTTCAGTGTCCTTTGAAGTAAATTCTTCTGGGGGGAGGAGTACATCTAAACTATTACTACCCCAAGCCACCTACTATGTACCAGACTATCAGTTTTAAACTCTTTTCCCTCAAGGATTCCTGCTTTATGGAAGCAATTAAGACATTTGATATGACAGTTAAGACAATTGAAAACATCAGTTTTCCTCTCCACTTCAAATGTCTGTGTATCTAAACTCTTCATCCTATCCTTTCCACATTTTTTTAAGTACTTCTTTGCATATTCATTTCTTTTTACTTGACCCTGTCTTAGACCACTTACTCTAACAAGCTTTCTATTTAGAGCTCTGAAAAGATTATATAAAGGTGTTTGGCAAAAATTGCCTGATTTGTGGCAGACAGGAGACTGGTTTTATCACCATGACAATGAACCTGCTCATGCAGCCATCTCAGTGTACCAGTTTGGGGCAAGAAAACAGCATGCCAATCTTGACCCATGCACAATATTAACCTGAGCTCACTCTGGCTTTATTTGCTTCCTTGAATGCTTAGGCACATGAAAGGATACCAATTTGATTACGTAGAAGAGGCAAAGAAAAAAACCAAGGAGGTGCTGTCAACCATCTTTGG
This sequence comes from Nesogale talazaci, assembly GCA_004026705.1. Taxonomy (NCBI): domain Eukaryota; kingdom Metazoa; phylum Chordata; class Mammalia; order Afrosoricida; family Tenrecidae; genus Nesogale; species Nesogale talazaci. The sequence goes on from PVJH01035308.1 coordinate 3,940, forward strand.
ATAAAATTTTGTTTCGTTTTATTTTGCTTTGTTTGGCACTCCCTCATATATATGTATATATGAATAAAACCACAAACTTACATAAACATAACACATTAATTATGTACATGAAGAAACAAGAAAAATCTTCAATAGTATTTGTCTCTGCAAAGCAGGACTGAGAGACTGAGAAAAGCAGGTACTTCAGTATTCATTAATAGCTCTTTAATATCTTTTTTTTAATGTTCATGCATAACTTGTTTTTCTTTTTCCTTTTCTATATAAATTATTCCCTAGAAACTCATGCCTGATTAAGGTTTCTTTTTGTCCTCAACCACTTGTTGCTCATTTAATACCCATAAATAAGGGAACCTCAAAAAGTTCATGGAAAAAATCCAATATCTTTCTATTTCCATGACCTTTTTAAAGCTTCCTTGTGCAGGAACAGTGGTTCTCAACCTTCCTAATGCCTCCACCCTTCAATACAGTTCCTCATGTTGTGGTGAACACCCCCCCATCTTTAAATTATTTTTATGGTACTTCATAACTGTAATTTTGCTACAGTTATGAAATGGGCAGCCCCTGTGAGAACATCGTTTGACCCCCATAGGGGTCGCAACCCACAGGTTGGGAAAGACTGTATAAGAGGAAGCTCAAGGGAAAAAAGAGGCTGACCAGTCTGCTGTGATCTCACAGCTTTGTTAAAAGTTTGGCAAGCAGGGAAGCATAAAAAACGGCTAAGCTGAGTTTGAAAAAATTGCTAAATTATGATACAGAGAGCTTCTGAAACTTCCTGAATGTTTTAATCTGATAAAAAAGCAAACAGAAAAACACAGTAAAACTCTTACCTTTTAATTTCAAACCATTTTCCAGTGTTATAAAATTTTCATAGAAAATAAAATATATCTGAGAATAGTTGGTTTCAAAAAATTGCTTGAGATCATTTGCATCCACATTATCTGAAAAGAAAAAGTTTCCATTTGTAACAGCATACAATTATTAGAATTAACAAACAATCTTTTCAAAATGAAGGAAAGTAGAAGTTAATTTTATCCTGGGAGATAAGAAAACAAATAACATTTCCAACAACTGATGCTGCATGAAGGAACCTGGTGGCACTCTGCTACTTACCCACCTAACAGTTGGCAGGTAAAAGCCACTAGCGGTTCCTTGGGAGTGAGACCTGGCAACAAGATATTCTTTTCAGGCTAGAAAACCCCGCTTTGGCAGTTCTACATTGTCACATGGTGCCATTATGAGCAGAAATCAACTCAACTGTGCCTAACAGTACCACACCACCAATCAGAGTTTTGAACTCTGAAGTAATTAAGTTTTTAAACACTCCTATAGCAGGAGCTTCACATAAGAAAGGGAGGTGGAATGCTACATGTTTCTATCCAAAGAGATAAGAATGGACAGCCACATAGCGAAATGAGTATTGAAAGGTGGGTGGGGGGGGGGGCGGGATTTAAGTGCAGCCTGAAGTTAGCAGAGGCAGTGAAGGACAGATTTGCATACCTGAAATAACTTTGCAAGATAGGGGTCCCACTTGTAGATGGGTAGGAAGAAGTCAACAGAGGGAACGACTAAAAGCTCGCTGTAACCACCCACTCATATCCAAAAGGGCCTATGCAATCCTCCTTTCCTTCAGTTTCAAGAAACCTCCCTCTTTCTTCATGTTTGGACACACTGGGATTCTGACGTGTTCCCAGAGCAGTGGGAGTAGATGGTTTTGCTAAAACCAGGATCTGTGGGTAGAGTGACAAATAATGAAGGGGATTCCGACGAGTAACAACTTCTCCTTAGGAAAAAGGAGCAGACACACCCATTTCTTCCAAGTGTACAATTATCACAAGTCAAACCTCAACACATTAATCAAAATGGTCATCACTGACAACAAACTTTTGTTAATTTCCTCAGCAGAAAAATATTGCTTGTGCTATTTTCTGGGTCCAGACCATGGTTTTAGGGCACTGGAATGATACACTAGTAACTTTAAGAAATGTTCAGTTTCCTTAAAAATCTACAAAGATTACTAAAGGAGAAAAAATGCTATTGATCTGTAACAGAGTGGTTTTGATTACTAAATGCTCTGACTACATACCCATTATTATATTCAAATTCTATAAAGTTTTAAATATGGACAAATCTAAAGAGCTGCTTACCTTTGGCAACTGTATAAGGGCTTTGCATGCAAAAACCTGCCCTGGTGTTTAATGCAGATAAAACTTTTTTTGTTTTTAATTATATGAGTTGACAAATTCACATCATGATATAAACATCAAAATAAAACTAGTGCCAAACCCAAATCAAGTCCACTGCTATCGAGTGGATATTGATTCACAACAACCCGAAAAGTAGAATAGGATAGAACTGCCCTAACAGGGTTTTCCAAACTGTAAATCCTCAAAGAAGCAGACTCCTACTACATCTTTCTCTGATGGGGTCACAGGTGGGTTTGAGTCCCAACATTTTCAGGGCCTCCAGCTCTCCTAAAACTACAACTCCAACCCAAATCCACTACCATTGAGTTGACTCCAACTTATAGCAACATTATATAGAGGCTAGTTCAGTCCCTGGCTATATCTTTCCCATCACCTTGTTATGCGCTACCATCATCATACATAACATACTTGATTTTAATCAGCTGTCTTCTGTATTAAGTAACTCCTGTCTTCACAAAAACCCCAGTTTATCTAATTGATCACTATGTACCTAGTATCTAACACATTCTTTGGTTCATTCTTTTCTGGAATGAACTGAACACAAGAAACCACCTACAACACATAACAGCATGAAGACCACAATTACCCAGATTGTGTATTTATAGGCGCTAACAAAAGAAAAGTTCCATCTCTGCTGACAGATCTCAATTTCTACCTGAATCCCTGCCTAAGCTCTTGAGCTCTCGACTCATAGCTTACAGCCACCCAGACTCTTTCTTCTACATGTTGTCAAACTCCACAGGGGTGTGTCCAAAAGGTGTCACAAATTAAACATGTCTGAAAGGGAATTATTGATCTCCCACTTAAATCTGTTCTTACTTCAGGCTACTCCATCCAAGTTTGCCCAGCTACTCAAGTCAAAACCCAGAGGCATCCTGGTTTCTGTTCCCAACTCGACTGCCCCTTTACAATGTACCTCTCTGTTTAGTCAAGTCTACCTCAAACATACCTCCTCAACCCCTACAAGTCTTGCCCAGTCTACATCAATACCCAACCTCATCTGCTGTGATAGGTAGGCAGGTCCCTCAGAGAAATTCAAGTATCAGTCACCTGAACAAAAAGGGCCCTCATCTACCTTGTCCACAAGTAACAGGTACTATCTTCCTCGTAACAGGTACTATCTTCCTCGTCTATCGAATATAATCTTTATTGTGGCTGAGGTATAGTGATGGTGAACACAAAGTTCTCACCTCACAAGACAACTTGATCTGCTCAAGGGGGAGCCTGCCACACAAAAAAATTAAGAGTACTACATGTGCACCATTCTCAATTTATTCCCTCTGGTAGTCCTCTTTACATGATTTCCCCCCCAACAGTACTCAGGACAAGCAGAAAACATTGTTTATGCATGTACAGGTTGATATCCTCACTGGCATGTAATCCTCACAAGGGTGGGAATCTCACTCACACTTTTTCACTGCTGAATCTCCAGTCTTAGACTCATATATGAAAAGTATTCAACACATATTTCTTAGATCAGTAAGCAAGAAATAAATGTTATGTTTCTAATCCAAAATCAAGGAACCCTGGTAGCATAATAGATTATAAATTGGGCTGCTAACCACACAGTCAGCACTTCAAAATCCCCAGCTGCTTCTAGGGAGATTGATTTACAGCCTGAGAAACCCACAGGGCAGTTCTACTCTGTCCTCCAGGGGCAATATAAGTGAGAAGTAACTTTATGGCAGTGAGTTTCATTCAAAACTCAGGGTGTTTTGAATTATCTTGGTTTATCTTCTTTTAAAAAAAGACTCAATGGAAGAATAGTTATGAAATAAGTATACTTTGTGGGAAGGCAACCACAAGACATCAAAAATTTCACATTTTGCGACTATGTTCCTATTTTGCAAATGGGAACACAGGTAATTATCAAAAGCATGATTTTGACCCTGACTTGGAAAGCCACTTAGATATCTCACTGCCATCAAGTTGATTCCAACTCACAATGACCTACTGAGGTTTCTGGGGTGCGGATAGTCTCATCTTTCTCTTACAGAGCAGTTGATGGGTTTGAAGCATTGACCGGCCAATAAGAAGGCCAATGATAACCAATCGTGCCACTATGGTTATATCCCATTGCCTCCGAGTTTATGCCAACTCATAGAGGCCCTCTAGAACACAGGCATGCCCCTGTGGGTTTCCAAGACTGTAACTCTAGGGCTCATCTTTCTCCTCCCTTGGAGCGACTGGTGGTTTCTAACGGTTAACCCTGTGCATCTCAGGCCAATGGCTCTTCACCACTATAATAGGAATGAATATTTCACACACACAAAAAAACACTTATCACAAACTTCTAACAGACAGACACTCGTCCCACCTTTAAACATTTATTGAACGGGTTGGTTATTCATTAGGCTACTAAAGACAGGGTCAACAGTTCAAATCTATCGTTCAGTCTAAGGGAGAAAAGTAGGGCATTCAACTCCTAGAGAGCAGAAACCCTTTCTACGATGTCTTATAGCAATGATTCTCAACCTTCCTAAGGCTGACTCTTTAATACAGTTCCGTACGTTATGATGCCCCCCCCCCACCGTGGTAACAGGTCTGGCACACAGGGAAGTGAGGGCAATAGAGTCAACCAGTCATGCACACAGACTCCAGAGACCGGCTCGAAGGCAAAGACCTAACTTTGGTACAGCTCTTGCAAGGCGTATAAATGCTTCATTGACCAATCACGTAACCTCTTTCACATACTTCCTGCTTTTCAGACACATCCTTATGAGATCACAGGTTTGCAGCATGAAAAACGATAGACCCACACTGTGGGTTATATAAATGAGATATGTTCGCTGAGTTATGTAAATGAGATGTAGTTGGCTGAGTCAGCCCATCTAATTGTCTCACAAGACTATTTCATCCAATCATTTTACAGAACCAACCATCCAATTGCATTGTAGATATCGTTCAATTGTATTACCGAATCTTACTGTCCAACTATACTACAGGATTTTAGCTGTACTACGGGGAAGCTAGAAGCATTCTGATAGGCTGTGTTTCAGAGGTTTAAAGTGAAAGGTTATCAAGAAAGCTGGCCTCAAGACTGAAATTCTTTCCAGGTGTGGTGGTTTTGTGCTTATGTTAATTTCATGATTGAGATGTAAGGGTGGAGTCTAGCCTGTTAATCTGGAGATAGCCATTGAGTAGCCAATGAGGCCTCAGTGTGGGCATGGCTTTCTCCTGATACATCTGGGAATTCTCACGATATCTCCCTCATGGAGATGAGAAGCTTGGGAGTTAGTCTTAGAGACAATTAATCACGGACAAGAAAAGATGGCAGCGTCGGAGGAGCCGGAGAACCCACACAGCTTTGCCCTGATGGAGCCAGACCTCTGAAGCTGGAGAGGCCACATGGAGACCCCTGCCAGCGATGAGTGCTTCTGCCATCACTGGATGCTGTTGATGAACCCTGAGCCCTGGAAGCCATGGGGAGGCCCCTGCCAGCTCCGGGATTCTGCACCCACTGACCTGTGACTTCGTGAGTCGGAAGGAGACATCGTAGACTGGTATCGGGCATATGGGCTAATATCGGACTTATAACTTTGAACTGGACTGGGTTGGGATGCTTTCTCAGTGTTCCATTCCTTTTCTATATAAACCCTTTCCTTATATCTATATGCATGTCTATGAAATTTGTTCCTCTAGTCTACCCGGAGTAACACACCAGGAGTCATGGAAACTCGGGATATCTAGCAGCTTCCACCTGACCCAAGACCAGAATATTCCAAGAGACTGAGAAGCGTGGGTTCCCACTACTTAGGGGTATGGATTACTACCCAGCGGCTTCAAGGATGCTCCAGGAGTCGCAGAAATGTCCTGTGCTTTCTACACCTGTCCTCCAGATCCACGGGTCCTGCCAAGACCGACCCCACACCCAACTCTAAAATTATTTTTGTTGCTACTTCATAACTGCAATTTTGCTACTGTCATGAATCAAGCGACCCCTGTGAAGGGGTCATTCAACCCCGAAGGGGTCGCAACACACAAGGTGAGATTGCTATGGATTGCTATAGGATTGCTGTGAGTCAATTGCAGTGGGTTTATTTTTCCCCAAGCCAACAAGTGCTGGGCGAAGAACTTCAAAGGAAGCAAGGCACAGGATACTCAAGGGTAGACAGGGGCACGCTAGTAAACAAGCAATGCAATGGGTGCCATGATGGGTGCAGTATAGCGCCGATGAAACATATGACTTTCCTTTAGTTATTTAAAGCCTCCCCCCACCACTATCATGACCCCAAGTCTACCTTACAAATCTGGCTAGACCAGAACATGTACACAGGTACAGATCAGAGCTGGAAACACAGGGAATCCAGGACAGACATACCCCTCAGGACCAATATTGAGAATATCCATACTAGGAGAGGAAGGGGAAAGTGGGGAAGAATGGGGAACCAATCAAAATGCTCTATTACAACCCCCTGCCAGGGAGATGGGCAACAGAAAAGTGGGTGAAGGGCGATATTGGTCAGTGTAAGTCTTGAAAAAATAATAATTTACAAATTACTAAGGGTTCATAAGGGGGGGGGGGAATCATTAGCCCTTAGAAGCTAATACTAAGGGCTCAAGTAGAAAGAAAATGTTTTGAACATGATGATGGCAACAAATGTACAAATGTGCTCAATACAATGGATGGATGGATGGATTGTATTAGGAGTAGTACAAGCCCTCAATAAAATGATTAAAAATAAATAAAATTTGTTTTCACTGAAAGAAAGAAAGGCTAATAACTAGAGCTAGTGCAAAACAGTAAAATACAGAGTGGGTAGACAACACCACTTGGAGAGGTTGTTATCAATAATGCCATATATTTATATTATGCTAAATTGATTTGATGCCAGTGAGTTTGGTTTGGTTTTACATTTTAAAAGACATTTTTGTTAATTTGTTTTACTTTACCCTAACCATAGCCATGTTTAATAGATAAAACAGATGTGATCATGATTTTTTATAAAACACCCCAAGTTCAAGTGTTTATATAACCTGCCCAAAGTAACACAGTTCTGGTATCATCAGAATGCTTATCCAAGTGTTCCCAACTCCAAGTCTGAGCCACACAGCCTCGGAAACCAACAGGAAAAGCACAAAAATTAGCTTTCAGGCCAGGAATATAAAAAGTAAATGGCAACCACTACCCAGAGGAGCCAGGAGGAAAAATACTAGAGGAAAAGAAGAAAAGAACTAAGGACAAATGAGTAACATTAAAAATGGGAACTTTTGCTTTTTTTAAGGAACTCTGAGTAGTGTGTCTACATTCTCATAGGGGTCAATAAGAGAGCGAGAAGGAGGACAAGCTTGGACCACAAAGCTGAAACTAGAAAATGTCTTTGTGATTATAATTTGTAGTATGTATCTACCCTTCTCACAACCAACCAATAGGCAGTAAATTGTTTCTATTTTTTATATTTAATCACCAATATAATCTGTATTCTAAACCAAAGTCTACATTTTCCCATCCCTCTAACAAGTCAAACCTCATATTGACAATTTGTCCCTTTAGTTAAAAGAAAGTATCAAAAGTTGAGAGAAAACATTCAAGCCCAGAAACTACAGACTTCTGGACAAGTTCTTTAAACTGTACAATTTTCACATTTAAAAATAAGACTAACAAAGGTTTCAACATCACATGGCTGCTAGAATGATAAAATTAGCAGATAGGAATCACCCAGTTTCATCTACTTGTGAATCCACAAAATTCAGTGACCCATACAATTCTTATTCTTAATGAAACTGCCCCTTAAATAGCATTAAATAGCATTCAATCCCAATACAGTAATGGCACATAAGCTATCTTCAAAAAAAGAAAAGGAAAAATACACAAGAACAAGTGATTATTTTTATTGTTATTTAATTTACCAGAAACAAGCTGCTCACACAGAGATAAGTGTCACATAGCTTTTTGTGTTGTTTTAAAAAAAAATGAGTAAAAGTGGCCCAATGCATAAGTGGATCTGTACATTCAAACCTGTTGCTGTTCAAGGCTGAAACAGGCTCACAATACTTGCTTTCCAGCAACCCCCTGGAAAGCACCAAGAAGAAACAAACAGAGCTTTATCCCATTCAGGAGCCATTGTGTGATGCAGCTCATCACAAGTGACTATTCCATTTCCATGCCAGAATTAAGAGCCACCCCAGGCCATCATGTGCATCTCTCATACACTAAAACTCCCTACTTAATGGCACCAGTTGCTAAAAGATCATGGGCAGACACAAAGGAAAAGAGATTGACAACTTAATAAAGCGGTCATTAGATGCACTCAATAAGTACAATGAAAATAAACTGCCCAGGGCAGAAACCTTGGACACAAAAAGAATGGCACCACTATTTTCAAGTTCATAGAATTCTGGTTGATTTTACTTTTCACTAGATCTAAGTCCCTTTCTACTAGACCTTGATCCCTTTACTTTTTTTCCCCATTTGTAGTACTTTGTAGAAAAGCCACACTTATTTCTTCTCTCTGACCTGGAGCTAATTTCTTGACTTTCTCTGACCAAGAAATTGACAGAAACAGAGTACATCTAGACCCAGACTGAGACTGGAGCAGATACCTATAGCCTGCAGGTGGAAGTAATGTAGATGCTTGTCGAGGAGACTTACATAAACCACTGAGACTGAGGATAATGTGTCATCAGCACTACAGAAATTCTGATGGAGAAAAAGAAACTCATTAAAAAGCAGCTTTATAATCAAAAGAACGACCAAACTTATAAAAATATTCTCCGAAATATCACACAGTCACCTCCACTTAAGGAAGAAAGCAGAAAAATCACAAAGTTGCCTGTTGATACAAACTTTCTGTCAATATTACATAGAGACACTGAGTCAGAACTGATTTGACAACACCCAACACCACCAATCAGAATTTTAGGCATTGTAAGTAATAAACACTTGTGGTAACTGGAATGGGACAGAGCACTGGAGACGACTTTTTCTGCTTTCTCCCAGAAGAAAAGACTTCAACGAACACATATCTGAACTAGAGGTTTAATTTTGTACATCTTAGACCTATGGAGTAGATAACTGATGAATAAACAAGTCAATGATCATGACTTAAAAGCTCATGAATATATCTATGGATGTCAAACACCAGAATACCTAATATAGCCATTTGACAGAATCAAATTATGGTGACTCCATGTCCCTCCCCTGTAATTTATTTAGACTGTAGCACGCGATTCAATCCTGTACAATAATAAATAATGATGGTGGGAGCTCTTCGTATTCTCTGAAAAATTTTTCATTGTTATTAAAAGGGACACTCAGAAAATGTGAGCCCTACATTATTCTATCTGGTTGTAATACGTACAATGGCTGTAGTCACTGTCCCACCTTAAGAGGAACTAATCTAAAAACTAACCCACTGTATTGGGAACAGTACAGCAGAGGTGGAAAGAACCTGGACTGGTTGTGGCATTTTTGAACTGTAGGAATATGTAACTCATTTTGAGGCCACTCTGTCTCACAATCTCTTTTAATCGGGGCTGAGGGCTTAAAATTTGGGGTATATCTGAGTTTTATATTACCTCCAACTGAGGACATCCTTGGTGATACATAGCTAAAATAAAATCTGACATAGAATAGGAAACAAGTACTAGTGTCAATTTAAACATTCAACCAAACACATTATTGGTGATACACAGCTGAAATAAAATCTGACAGTAGAACAGGAAACAAATACTAAGGTCAAATAAAAAATTTTATCTATCCTACTTTATTTCCTAAGATTTCTTATTTTCATTTCATTATACTCATCTCATGACTAGATATTGAAATAACACGCTAAAATGTTAGAAAGATGTTAACATTTTTTGTTACACAAGATTCACCATCTATGCATAAAAGCAGTTCTACATAGAGCTATACTCCAAGTATTTAAGGCTCATCTTCATATTTATATATATATTTAAACCTTTTATTATAGCAAATATTCATGAAATATGTGGCAATCCAATGTTTTTTACATATGCAATTCAGGAACTAGTTTAGTCTACACATTATTCCACCATCATTCACAGAAACTCAGTGCATCCTAAGCAAAGATGTTTCTGCTTTGTCTGTGGTAACCTCTAATAAAACTTTGCTTCTATACATTTGCCTACAGTACATAAGTGGTATAACAAAAATTAGTGTACACACAAATATACAGAAATATTATTCAACCACAAAGATAGATGAGGTCTTGATATGTGTTAATCCTGAAAAAATTACACTGACTGGAATAAGTCTACTTAATTACAAATAAGTCTATTTTTCCCGAAAATTTTTTGATGTACATATGTCAAGTGTAGCATTCTAGAACTTTGTTTCCAAAAGATATGCAAGTACCAGTTTTAAAAAACAAAACAGGCTGAGCCCCAGTGGCGTAGTGGCCCACTGGGATGAAGGTTCAATTCCAGCTCCACAGGAGCAAAGGCTGGGCCTCCTACTCCCACCACCAGAGGGCAGTGATGTCCTCCCCCAAAAGAAAAACCCTACTGACAGGGCTGAGCCCTGGTGACGTAGTGGTTGTGTGCGCAACTGCAGCCCAGAGGGTTGATGGTTCAAATCCAGCAGCAATTCTCCAGGAGCAAGGCTGGGCTCCCTACTCCCACCAGGGCAGTGATGCCATAAAAAAAAAATAAAATAAACCCTACTGACATATAGCAATCCTGCATAGAGTGTCATAATGAGAGCAGAGAAAAGGTTTCTTAATGGGAACAGAGAGTCTCAAAATACACTACATGTACCAAAAAAATACAATGATCAGATGTGCTTTATATATTTTAATAATTTATTCCTTTCATCAGATTTTTTAAAATTTTAATCATTTTTTCAGGGGCTCATAACATCGCATATCACAATCCATACATGCATATACTGTGCCAGACACCTTCATATGCCTGCTGCCATCCTCATTCTCCAAATATCTGGTTTTTTACTTGAGACCTTGACATCCACTTTTCACCTTTTTCCCTTCTTCCCCACTCCCTCCTCCCCCACCAACCCTCAGTACTTTATAAATTATTATTACTTTGTCATATCTTACACTGCCCAATGTCTCTCCTTGCCCACTCCTCCACTGTCCGTCCTTCAGATAAGAGGTTATGTGTAGAACCTTGAAATTGGCTCCTTTCTACCCCACCCTCCTTCCACCCATCCGGTAACTCCACTCTCAAGGTCCTGAGAGGTTCATCTGTCCAGGATTCCCTGTACTTCCAGTTTCCATCTGTATCAGTGTACTTCTTCCAATCCAGCTGGCTTTGTAAGGTGGAATTGGGATCATGATAGTTGGGGGGAGAAAGCCTTTAAAAATTAGAGGAAAGTTTCATCGTTACATCACTGTACCCTGACTGGCCTGGCTCTCCTCCCTGTGACTCTTCTGTAAGGGGGGTGTCCAATTGCCCACACATGGGCCATGGGACCTCACCTTGCACTCCCCCTCATTTGTAGTGATATGATTCTTGATCTTTGATGCTTGATAGATGCTGCCTTCAACCCCTCATGATCACACAGGCTGGTGCACTTCTTTCATGTAGGCTTTGCTGCTTCTGCACTTAGATGGCTGTTTATTTACCTCCAAGCCTTCAAGACCCCAAATGCTTTATCATTTGGTAGCTGGTCACCATCAGCTTCCTCCACCCTGTTTGCCTCAGCACTCATTTGTGTTCAGCAATCATATCGAGATTTTTTTTAAGTACATCCATAATTGCTTCTACTTTTCTTGATCTGACTGAGATTAGTCTATATTACAGTCAAAAATACACACTTGGGAAAGAGTTGAAGATAGAAACAAAATGGGAAGGTGCTCCTATAACAATATTTAAAAAAAAAAACTCACTCCAACTAGAAGAAGAATCTGAACAAAAGTGGCAAGCAGGAGAACTGCCAGCTGCCCTGACATAGTGCAGTCATTTTCAATGTCATTAATTCTGCTCCCAAAGGAAAACCCAAGTGCTCACACCCCTGGCAGGCAGCCTCAAAAGTGCTATCTTCCGCACATCTTTCTGGTGACCACAAGCGTGGTCAGCTCAGTGACATACCCATCCAGCACCCAGTGATATTCACCCTGTCCTCTGAGAGCCCCTGTTCTGTCGTAAATCAGAGACACAACTTCATAGATAAGGTGCCAAGTGCACATAACCCCCACTTCTTGATTGTGTGTCCTCCATCTACTCAAATCAAAATGTGTAGTGCTGGATCTGAAATTCACATGCACAGTTCAGTCGCCTCTTCCCTTTCCATCTGCAAGAAGTCTTTTCAGAAGGAGACCCCTGATCCCAGCCATATTCTGAGCTGACACTTCCAGACCAAGCATCTGAACCATCGACACTGGCAGGACCTCCATGCAAGACCAAGAACCCTTTCCCTGCTGATCACCTCCGTGGGTAGCAGAGAATGCCAGCCCTGCCCCCTTTAGTATTCTCCTTCGTGTGGTCCAGTGTCCAGCAAGTTTTCTCCTTTTTCTTAATCTCTTGTTTTCTCTTTTCCTAATGTTTTGAATGCTTCTCTCCATTCCTCCTTGCTTCCTTTTCTTCTGATTCTCTGAATCTTCTCATTCTCTTTTCATTTTAATCTTTAGTTTTCTTTTTTAAATTCCCATTTTCTCTTTCTTGTCTTAATTTGTTACTTTAAGATTCCTTTTGCTTTTTCCCCTTTCCTCATTTTGTTTCATTTTCCCTTAACCTCTTTGCATCTTTTCTTCCTTAGTCTCCACACCCCCATTTTTTTCACTCTTTCTTTTTTTTCTCATAGCTGTTTGCTTGTCTCCCCGTAGCTTAATTTATTATTATTATTATTGTGCATTCTGATATTGCTTTGGGGTTCTCTTTTTTCCCTTGCACCTACGCAAAACCAACAGCCAACAATGGACTCTCCAAAAGCAGACCGAAAGCATTCTCCTTGCCAACAGGATGCCCTTTATCATTATTCCTCTTCAGTAAAGTGCTTGAAGTCTTCTATTTGTAAATGCTATGATTCCATAATCTTTTCATTGTAAGACTCATCAATAAAACTACAGAAACTAATCGAAAATTAAACAAAGTGTAAAAGTATAAGATCATTGTTTTTGCGCACGTTCACTTTAGCAGTTTCAACTGGTGCGGTTTTGCTTTTATCCTTCTCAATAGAGCAACGAAATCCTACCTTCCTTTCCTCAAAACTACTATTTTCAATGGTTAAATTGCTCCTCACTCGTGGTTTGTGGAGTCTTGCTCTATTTTCTCTATTTTCCAACCTCTGTTTATTTGTGTTGATGCCCTGTAAGGTTTTGTTGTCTTGAAGAAGGGAATCTGAGGCCAAATTTTAGAAACTCTGGTCATGCTGCTGCTGCTTCTCATCCTTATTCTTGGAATAGTGTGAGTAGCATCTGAACTAATTGATAATGATGCTGCCAGTATGGAATCTTTGAGTGATCTCTGGAAAAAAAAATTTTTTTTTATCTCTGGAAATTTTACCTAACCTATTTATATTCCTGTATATCATTGTTGGAATGTTTGTTGCTTTTCTGTGTAAACCAGTTGGTCTTCCCTATAAGTTTACAGTCATAGATCGATTGTTAGTAAGGGCAACAATTCTGGGAGACTTGGATGAACAAATGGATATTACTACCCTGGAGGAAGAAGCACTCTAGGGACAATTAAATGGACTGTCTTTATCACTGGAATATAGCATAATGTAGTGAGAATAAAAACTTGAAAATGTAAAGACACTGAAGAAAAAATTAGTGAGGCAAAAAAGGCTTCAGCATGGGAAAGAAATGTGGTATATCCTGCTGTTAGGGTCCTCCTTCTTGAGACATTCATCTTGGTCCTCTTGGTGGCTTGTAATATTCTTTGCCTACTGGTTGATGAAACATGGTGCTCAAAGGGAATAATGGGGTCTGGAATAGGGCATGCCTCCCTTTCTACTTTTGGTTTCATGGGAGCAGCACTTGAAATTATTCTTATATTCTACCTTCTGATGTACTCTGTGGTTGGTTTCTATAACCTCCAATTTTTTTTTTGAATCTTCAATGCACAAAAAGTAATGACACGACTATGACAAAGATAATTGGGAATTGTGTATCAATTTGGTCTTGAGCTCTGCACTGCCTGTGATGTCAAAAACACTGGGAATCACTGGATTTGACCTACTTTGGGACTTTGGAAGATTTAAAGGCTGGGAAATTTCTACATTGTATTGTCCTACAACTCGCTCTTTGCCGCTATGATAACATTGTATCTGGTCAAAAAATTAGCTTGTGCTCTATGAGAACTTTTCAAGGACCTAGGGCTTCATAAACTTCACTTTATCAACTGCTCTGAGAGATTCAGAAAGTACAAAGCCCTCTGCAAATGGGCATCAGAAAACACTCTGAGATACAGAGTGGGCAACTTTCTGTATGGAGACTGAATGAAGAACTCCAAACTCATGGCATTTCCTTCAGCAATGGAAATGTTTCATACTGCTTGTGGCTCATATTTAAGGGTGGTGTCACATTTTTCATAATTTACTGAGAACTCGACTATTGCCAATCGTTTTAAAATTTTGACTTCTTAGTTTCCAGTGAGATCTAGATTCCTTTGAGATGTATGCAACAGATTATTCTGTGGACACATTTACTTACATTGCTAAATAGAATCATTCACAGGAAAAAAATTATTTTTGCTTCTAAGAAATTGTTTAGAAAAGGCAAACTTTGGGACCTTAAGGAGTCATTTAAATCTCATCATATACTTTATTAAAATGTAGCAATCTATACATAGGCATCCCTTCTATTAAGTAATGGGCTCACAAAAAAGAACAATATTCAGATGTAATAACAACTGCTCAGCATGCATTGAATTTCAATGGGTGCATTGAAACTGTAATAATTGCAACTTTATTTCCATGTCCTGAGGGAAAACAAAAGCCTTGTCTCTGATCCATGTTACTGAAACTGATTAGACTTTGAGTCAAGGGAAAATACTAAATTCTTTTAAATAAGCCTTGGTAAGAAGCTACAATAATACCTTATATTGTACAGAATAATAAGCTGTGGCAGAAATTATCATGTGATCCTAGGTCTATGAAAGTTGACCTGTATGTAATGCAATATTACCACTAATAATACAGTTGTCAGTATTGAACACACTTGTAACTTAGATTTTGCCTTATAGGTTCTATGTAAACTCGGTTGCTTTTGCTATTGCTGTCTTTAGAGTTTTCTTTCTAAAAATCACTTAACTCCCTGTGTTTTATGACTCTTCTGAAAATTATAAATGCTCAGTGATATAAGACAGTTCTTTTATGACATTCTTTGGGTTTGGGTTATTTGTGCATGCCAATGCAAATGAAAAAAAGTTTACCATTTTAATACCCCAAACTCTCATCAGTATTCATGATGGGAGAATAGTTTTGTAGTGATAAGATAACCATTCAGTTCTTAAACTGTAAACAACTGGGTTGGGTTTTTGACTTTAAGTCCACTAAATAAAATCAATGAAATTTAAACTCTGTGTTACCACCAGCTAGGATGAATACCTAAAATTTTGGATGCAAAAAATATGAGGTTTTTTTGCACACAATTTGCACACAATTCATAGCTATGCAATTTACATTAAAATGTATGTTCACATGCACTGTGTTTATGATAATATTATCTGTGTTTAGACAAAAGTCAAAGAAGCTTTTTCTCAAGTTGTTTAAAATAAAGATTTTTTGCAAGAATTTAACAAAAACGGG